>JABVZX010000344.1:79216-102721 GCA_020883565.1 Drosophila pachea
CCAGATGCCAAACAGCTCTAAACTACTAATACAATGTTTTTTTCAAAGCATTGACAAGTAGATTGCTATACATATATATTGTATGTATGTACATATATAGCTTTACATAAATTACATATGCACTTCATGCATTCTTCAAGTTTTGTGTGTTACAATGGAGAGTTTGTGTTTCGGCTCACTTTTCAATTTGTTAGTTTGAGAAACTTCTTATAGTTAGATAGCTTAAATTTTACTCCTTACATATTAAAGAGCTTGCGAAAGTCATCGTTGCTCTTTGGCACAGTCGATGCTGTGGATGCTGTGGATTCTGTTGAATTTGTTCCTTCTGTTTTCGACTCATTGGCCTTGGCATCATCATTATCATTGCCATTGGCATTGGTTTTGCCATTGGCATCGTTTGTGTTGCCGCTGATATCTGCATCGTCCAGCGCGAGCTTCTTACGACGTTTCACCTCATTTATTACCAGCTTTGTGGGTATCAACGAGGTTTGAATACGACGTTTCTCCGGCCTTTGCTTTCTATCGCCTGCGTCAGCTTCAGTGTTTTCTCCTCGTGCTGCTGACGACGTCGATGCAGCGGGTGCATGTTTGGGTGGAGGATTTGAAATGGCCACCACGATCTATATAGGCAATAAACAATTCATATATATATATATATAGACATATATAGATATTCAGTCGATCTATCACCCGCTTACGTTTTGTCCGCCAATACTAAGCCCATCGCCAGAGATGACTGCTTTTTGTGCTTCCTCCGGTTTTTCAAATTCAATATACGCAATGCCTTTGAACCGTTGATTGCCCCTAGAAAATGTATATATAACATAATAAACTGTGGGTTCAACGGTTATATATATATTCTTACTGTCTATATACCAGTCGAATATCCTTGATAGTGCCAAAACTTTTGAAAGCATCCCTTAGATCATCTTTGGTACATGCCGGATACAGATTCTTTATGAATATCTTGTTCGGTTCCATGCTCGCTGCAATACAATGTGGATAATAATTTCGAAAATAACGGTTTCAGATATGTACGACCTACCCGAATACTTGAAGTTAGGTTCACGTGGTTCCTTTGCTGGTGGAGTCGGTGGCTTTTTGGCCATCTTCTTTTCTTGCTTTTGATAGGCCGTTTGCCTCTTTTGACCTAGTCGCTTTGCTAATGGCTGCCTATAGGTATCAAGATTCGCATACGTATCGCAGTATGTCTGGCAAACTGAAATGGTCTGATAGCTACCGAAGCAGCGCTCGATGCGACGATATAGCTCCGCTACGATATGCGCATCAGGCGTCATGGCCAATGCCTCTAGAGCCTGTTGCAATACTATAGACATTTTATGCCCCTTATTGTATTCGCTTTCCATTTGGGCATAGGACAACCACAGATGACCCTTGGTACTGCTCCCCGGATAATCTATGCAAATTCAATTTTAGTATGAATGTAATGCTAAGCATCTGCATACTCACTGAATATCTCACACCAGATGGCAGCCCCATTTTCTGGGCTTTTTAGTTTTGCATACTCTACTTGCGCCCACAGCTGTAGTACCTCAAAGCTCGTGTCGGCCTGATCCCCGTACAGGTCAGACAGGCGATCCCACACTTGCCGAAATGTAGATCGCAACATTTTCACCTGGCGATAAAGTAGATTTAAAAATATTTCCAACACATTTCGCAAGAAGGATACACGCACCTGCTCCTTGTCATTGACATCGGTATGGCGCACCCTATAGGCCAAGTAATCCAGCTGCAACTCCACATTCATATTCATATATGGAACAATGCGGTCCAGAAGTCGCTCGATTTCGGTGTCCACTTGTTCCAGGCTGAACTGTCTTTCCTCCATTAACTGCAAATACTTGTGATTGAGCGCAGCCGATGACCTTATCTTGAGTACACGGCAAACCAGATCCATTGGCTCACATTTTAGAAACCCATCTACTATAGTGGTATAATTCTTGGCTTCATTATCCGGCTTTATCGGTTTCTCCATATATGTAATGTAGTCCTGCCAGAGGCGGGTATTTGTCGGATGCTTGGCGACGCAGCGCTCAAAAATGAGTTTTGCCAAGCAGCATTTCATTTTAGCAGTGATCGCTAAATTTTCAGCCTTCACGAGAAAGCTCTCCTGGAGCCAGTTGACAGAGTTGTCGGTGCTGGTTTTTAGCTTCTGTTTGAACTCGTCGATTAGACTTGAGATGCACTTCAGCTGTTCGTTATCGCAGTTCCATGTAATGCACTTTTCACTCAATATTTTCTCAATTCTGTCAACTTCATCTTTGCCGGACACTGCTTTAAGCAAATTCCGTGCTACTTCTATAAAATCGACACGTTCCAGACCATAATCTGTAAGTACCGCAGACCAAAACGAGAGTTCCCTCTCCAAAGGCTGTTCCGCCAAGCATTTTACAATAAACTCTGCCAGTTGTTCATCTGAAGACATTTTGAATTTACTTAACGAACTTATATATATTGTTATGCCAACTTTCGCTTACCATAAAAGCTGCTCAGCGATGCCGTGCACTTTTTTTCAAACACCTCATGTTCCGCCGGCGTTTGGGTAACGACCTTCAAACCCTTCAGATAACGAAGCCATATGTTGGGCATCACAACTGAATGTTGGTGAAATTCATCGATGGCCAATTCAATTTTCTCGAACACATTCAATTTGCTGTAAGTTGAGAGGTAAGGCTTGGCTAAGCAACTGTTGTTACACAAGTTTACAGAGAAATACGTACAAGGCCGCATTGCACAGGTCTACGTAATGTTTATATCGCTTGTTTGGGATTGCTAATATAGCAGAGAATTCATCAGCGATTCTTTGTTCATCGTGTGAATCGACGCTTTCCGCTAGAGAGCTTAACACACTTATTTCACTCTCTGTATCGGATCCTGCAACACTGCTATCAATGTCCTCATTACTAGATTCCGAGCTTATTTCGATTGGCTGCTCGTTAACGATGTGTTCGCCATCTGAAGTTCCCTGTTATGGTAAATATATTGATCATATGTAATGTGCATGTAGTCATATTGCAATAAGTACTTACATCGACTTCACTGGACATTTTTTAAAAAAAATCACTTTATTTGGTTAAAGGCGAGCAAGAGCTTTAATTGCTGCTGGACGATTTTTGTGTCACTGTACAAAAAATGCTAAGTAGAGATGGACTATTTACCACGCTACCTTATGGCGATATTTTATATCGCATATTCATTGCGTGACACAGAGGTAACTGAACAGCTATCGATAAGGTATAATCAGCTTTTTGTCATCGATGAACGAATTCGAATACCCAGCCCTATATTTGCGTCTGTGATTCCCGCCAAAAATATAATTCGGCATTCGGTGTGCGACGGCAATTGCGTTTGCGAATCGGCTCCTTCCTCATTGATTAAATATTGTTTGAAAATGGCACACGACGCGGAGCAGTACATTAAAGATATACAGCGGGAATATGTGGACTTTCTGGACGACGAGGAAGATCAAGGCATATATTCTGGCCATGTTAAGGATATGATCGCTGAAAAGAGTAAACGTCTGATTGTCAATATAAATGATCTGAAGCGTAAAAATCAGCAACGCGCACTCGGCTTGCTGAATAATGCCTCCGATGAGCAGCTGGCATTTGGGCGGGCTCTCAAGGAGTATGTCTCGACCGTGGATCCCACATACGCCAAACAGCACGAAGATTTCTTTGTTGGTTTCGAAGGTTGTTTTGGCAATCGCCATGTAACGCCTCGCTCCCTTACATCCATTTATCTTGGCAATCTGGTCTGTGTTGAGGGTATCGTGACCAAGGTTTCCCTTATCCATCCAAAGGTTGTACGAAGTGTTCACTATTGTCCGGCTACGCGCAAAGTGCTAGAGCGCAAATACACAGATCTCACATCGTTCGAGGCCGTGCCTTCGAGTGCTGTGTACCCCACAAAAGATGATGACGGCAATCTGCTGGAGACGGAATTCGGCTTGTCTGTGTATAAGGATCATCAGACGCTCACCATACAAGAGATGCCGGAAAAGGCACCGGCTGGTCAATTGCCGCGTTCCGTGGACATTGTTTGCGATGATGATCTCGTTGATCGCTGCAAGCCTGGCGATCGCGTTCAGATCGTTGGTAACTATCGATGTCTGCCTGGCAAACATGGCGGCTACACATCCGGCACCTTCCGCACAGTTCTACTTGCCAACAATATATCCTTGCTGAGCAAGGAGAGCAATTTGGACATCTCACGCGAGGATATTATGCTGTGCAAGAAACTCGCCAAAAACAACGACATCTTTGAGCTGCTGAGCAAGAGTCTGGCGCCATCCATACATGGTCACACGTTCGTTAAGCAAGCTATACTCTGCCTTCTGCTCGGCGGCGTCGAAAAGGTTCTACCCAATGGCACACGCCTGCGCGGCGACATCAATATATTGCTGATTGGTGATCCTTCAGTTGCGAAATCGCAATTGCTACGCTATGTGCTAAATACGGCACCACGTGCCATACCCACCACTGGACGTGGCTCCAGTGGTGTGGGTTTAACTGCTGCCGTTACCACAGATCAGGAGACCGGCGAACGGCGTCTGGAAGCCGGTGCTATGGTGCTAGCTGATCGTGGCGTTGTCTGTATCGATGAGTTCGACAAAATGAGTGACATCGATCGCACAGCCATACACGAGGTGATGGAACAAGGTCGCGTCACCATTTCAAAGGCCGGCATACACGCCTCGCTAAATGCTCGTTGCTCAGTGTTGGCAGCCGCCAATCCTGTCTATGGACGCGTAAGTCTCTAATGAACAATCGAAGTTCTTTACTCAACATTCATGTGGCATAACATTTCAGTACGATCAATATAAAACACCTATGGAGAATATTGGACTGCAGGATTCATTGCTTTCACGTTTCGATTTATTGTTCGTTATGTTGGATGTAATTGACAGCGATGTGGATCAAATGATTTCGGATCATGTTGTGCGTATGCATCGCTATCGCAACCCGAAGGAAGCGGATGGCGAGCCCCTCACAATGGGCAGCTCCTATGCCGATTCCCTGGCGTTCGTATCAAATTCCGAACAGGTAAACAATCACCACATATATTGGTTCAATCATTGGTTCAATTTAAAATTTTGCTTGATTTTTGTAGAAGAAAGAAACGGAACTGTATGAGAAATACGATGCACTGCTGCACGGAAAGTCGCGCAAGCGCCATGAGAAGATTCTGTCAGTGGAGTTTATGCGCAAGTATATTCATATTGCTAAATGCATGAAGCCCAAGCTGACGGAGGAGGCCTGTGAGGCGATTGCCAATGAATATTCACGGCTGCGCTCCCAGGAGGCTGTCGAATCGGATGTGGCACGCACTCAGCCGATAACGGCACGTACGCTGGAGACACTCATCCGTTTATCGACGGCTCATGCACGCGCTCGCATGTCGAAGACGGTGACTATCGATGATGCCCATGCGGCCATTGAGCTGGTCCAGTATGCCTACTTCAAAAAGGTGCTGGAGAAGGAGCGTGGCAGCAAGCGGCGTCGCGACGATGAATCTTCGGATGAAGAGGCAACTGAGGAGACAACGACCACTGGACAGTCACCGTCGCGTCGTTCTAAACGTACACGTGTCGAAGGCGATCCGGCCAACGACAGCGATGACGACATCGAAACACCACAGCCGGATGCTGGCGATCTGACACGTCGAGCCACACGCCGTTCGTTGCCGCCACGACAGCAGAGTGGAGGCGCAGCGACAGCTTCAGATAGCCAAATTAGTTCGGAGCCAACCAGTGACACGCCCGCAACGCCTGCAAGCATCAGCGATGAACGCCTGGGTGTCTTCAAGAATGGACTCCAGCGTCTATTCCGCGAGGCGCGCGAACAGAGCCTTCCTCTGCGCCGCATCACGGCGGCCATCAATGAAAGTAACGCCGAACCCTTCTCAGCTGGCGAAGTGGATGCGGCGATGCATCGCATGACCGAGGACAATCAGATAATGGTCGCCGACGATATTGTCTTTCTCATTTAATGTTTAATGATTACGGAGTTCTCCACATTTCCAGCATTCTTACATAAATATAGAATATATATATATACATTATATGTATTAAGATATCGAATTATTGTTCGTTTTACGTACAAATTTGTGTAACTAATGTTTTTGCTCATTTCATATTTATAATAAAGCCTTGGCAACTGTTCTTTTAGCCATCTTGTCTGAAAACGAATTACTTGAAAAAATAAATATTTATATTCCGTTTACACTTGTGATAAGTTTCTTTTCGCCGTTCTGACTAACGCGAAGCGAATTCGAATTCGCCACAGTTGGGCGAATCTAAATTGAAAGATAGTTTCCATTTAAGAGTTGATTTCATTTGTGTATTTGTTTTTTGTTTGTTTAAATATGTATAGATGTATGAACATTAATAACATTTACTTAAGTAATTACAATTTCATTGTTCATAGATAATATTCGTAAATTTGTTTATTTGTTAGCGTTATTCAATTCTAGCCTAGAAACTTATAAGCGAAAAGCAGTTCAAACGGAAATTGATTAACATGCTCGGAACAGAAATCAAATTGGACATTAATATCAATTGTTTATTATATATTTATGTATATATACGTAAATAGGAATTATTATTCCATTGCCTGAAAGTCGATAAGTTTTGAGAACTCGATAAGTGTGACTAAATCGTTGCATATCGTAGCTAACGGCAAATTATTTTATATCATGTATGTACAATTTGAAAACATTGCGGATATGGTTAATTTGTACACAAATCGTATTTACTTATACGCTAAATTGTCTTTAAGAAGTTGAACAATACGCCACACATACATTTACATCAACACACACACACACACACACACTCTCTCTTTCTCTCTCGCATACATACATACACAGACGTAGCATATAGATATAGGATACATATGTAAACTGTTATGAACGTGACGGGCTTCGTTTTGATGTTCTGCCTTACAGCTGTAGGGCGATTAATTACTTAGATATAATATAACATTTATCAACGTTAGATAATGTAAGGTATATTTGATGGAAGGAACAGGGATGTGAGAGTAAATTAGAGCTTAGCCAATGCCCAACACAAACGATCAAAGATTCACAACGTTTCTCAGATCGGATGGCAGCAATTCTTTCATGCACTCAATCTGCGCCCTTATCTGCCGCTGAGTTGTATTCGTATTGCCTTCGATCTGTGCCTTATCACTGTAGAGATTCAATTTTTGTTTTAACTTGAGTATCATATCGATTATTTCCACCTCCTGCTTGTCGTGCGCCCAATGCTCTAGGTTCGCCTCAGACAAAGCCTGCAGCTGTAGATCTTGCAATGTTAGCTGAAGCTCTCGATGCCTCGACTCATACCAGCCACGAAAGTTGGGCGAACGAAAGAATCGTCGGTACAGGCCCTTCCAGTCGCCTTTGAGCGTTGACGTCAGCTGTGGGCCGGCTGCCTCAATTGTGGCCAGAAAATCATCCAGCTTGAATGAGCTAGCATTGGGTGCCGACTTGAATGGACTGATATCCTTTTGCAGCGGCATCAACGAGGCCACGTAGCGTTCCAGCGGTATCATAAAACTCTGCGTCAGCTCCAACAGATGTCGTCTTATGAGTGCCGTCTGCACAACATCCGGCCGTTTCGTCTTAATGCCTAGCAGCACTTTCTTAATCAGCGCCTTATCCTTCTTCAGGTACGGCTTGTACTTTGTGTGAAGCCCGGCGGTTGAATTGTCCCCGGCTGCACTCAGAGTACCATTGAGGATATTGTGGTTGCTACCGCTCGGCTGTGTCAGCTTCGCATTGCTGGCATTCCGTGTGTTTTTATGTGACTGCAGCATCTCATGTTGCTGCATATTCTTCTGCAAGAATTAGGGTATTATATGATTTGGGTCCATGCATCGGGACATTCGGGGCATTCTGACGGTTACCTGATTATCCACCAGCCGCAGCATGTGCGGCCAATCCTTGAGCAGCTTTACAAAGAATGGATTTGTGACACCCAAGATGACCGACGGTATGGGTCGATTGTTGCTCTCCTGTGCTTGCGTGAACTCCTTGAACTCGCTGTCATGTATGGTGAAATAGGGGCGTGCCTCGGCACAATATTCAAGTGGCGCTATAACCGCAACCAGCGCCTGCACCATCTGGGAGCAATCCGCGGGAGACGTGCCCACAACAACAATTGGCTCGGCTGTAATCACCAGCTCCCACAACGTATACAGATGCTCTATGACATAGCTCAGGCTGTGAAAGAGCTCCAGTTCGTTCACCGAAGCCAGCACCTTGACAGATATTGGTGCCTCAGGCTCCTGGCTGGGTTGCGCCAATGCTGTTACTGACGCAGCCATTTGCTGTATGCTGTGCAGTTTGCGGCTGCTGCTGCTGGCCTTGGGTATTAATATTTGATAGTTACATTCTAGGAGGGGCAACGTTAACGTCTGCCCGACCATCAGTGTTGGCCACTGGCTATTGATTTGATCCCAGGCGCGACGTAGCAAGTCGTTGCCCTCATCAAAATATTTCGGCGCCAGTTGGGCAAGCACATCGTAGTAGAGATTGAAGAACGGCAGACGAGTTATAATGATTAAGCTCTTTTGGAAATAGCCGCGAGGCAGATTGGGATCACGCTTCTGACGAAAGTAAACGAATCCCCAGAAGTGGCTATTATCGTAACGCATTGCTGGCGCACAGTCTGCGTTGTATTGGAAAGTGGAGTCGGGCGGTTTTTGTCTTGCATTTTGAATAGCCCGTAGTCGCATATGGAACTTGGTGTCGCCCATGCAGCCTGAATTAGAGTCCGGGAAAGCCATATAGCAAATGTTGCTTACCTCTTGATCGTTTGGCATTAATTCGGGAGGATAGACATATTCGAGTGCCTGACCAAGATTCAGATCGAATGTAACAACACAAAAACAATGCACCCATTGTGATAAATGTATCCAATCATTTGGCGAATCTAATATATTTGTTTTTCTGCTTCTCACTTCGTCGTCAGCATCGGCACCTGTCGCTTGTCCATCGATTGTGGACTGCCGTGGCCTAGCGTCTGTGTTCATGATTCTTATGTCTTGGCTTTTGTTATTGTTTAATGCTGCATGGAATCAGTTGAACTCTACTTTCACTTCAATGTTAATATTATTTATTTGTGCTTGGTCTGCTAGCGTTGCCATCTGTACTCTACCTTGTAATTATTTACGACACAATCTGGCAGCTTTCGCAGTGAACGATAGGCACTTTTTTTATCGGCTAGTTATTGAAACTATCGAATTCGCATATTTTCAGCTCGTCACTATTTGAGCCAAAATGTGAAGACAAAAAAAAAAGACGCAACTGGATTCTGTATTTAGATAACAATGCTCTGTATTTAAAAACCATGTATGGAATTGTGATGTAATAACTGTTAACTGTGTAAAAGGGGTATCACAGATATGGGTCCCAGCCATGATAGAGCAAAGCTAAATTACTAGGTAAGGTAGCCTCGTTAATTAGACGCTGCACCTGCGCCTCCACATTCGAGTTTTCCAACAAACCTGGTTCTCTGCCCTCCAGCTTATATTTGACAAGCAGGAGGGCGCGCTGTGCCAGTAAATTCTTTGATTCCTCATCTGTCAATATCAATGTGAATAGTATTAAATTGAAAATAAAATACGTGTTATTATATTGGGTGTTACCTGACTGATCTTGTCGTTTGTTTGCTAAAACGCCCCATATGAAGAGTGGGTCGTAAAGCAGTACTTCCAATATAGTGGTTAACACAGACTTGTAACGCCTTAAAATATGCATAGTCGCCTCACACGATTTAGTAAAAACTCCATTTGTACCACAGATGCCCATAGGTGCAACGAAGTCTCGGGTTAGGCGGAATGGCACTGTTTCGGGCGTTGTCTGAATTTTCCCCTGCTCAAATGCAATACCTGTCAAATGGCATAGAAAAGCATACGCAATTAAAATATGATTCTTAGCATTTAGACTCGTTTCGAAACATACCAAAGTCAATGTGCACCACTTCAGCGGTCTGCTCATCAATTAGAATGTTTTGCGTATGACGATCGCCCAGACCAAGTACATAGCCTACTATGGAGGTGGTGGCAACACTGTTGATGTAGGCAAGACGTCCCTCAAACCATTCACCTGGTATGGGGAACTTTTCCAGTAGGAAATAATGAAAAGCTGGTTTTACGTGCTCGCAAATATTGTTGTAGATTTTTAGGCGGTCTGCAGCAGATTTCTTCAAGCCAGCCTGCGGAGAGCAAAAATGAAACCAAGTCGCGTAAATCCTTAATCTAACATAAATCGTATATGTATATAGAATTATACCCCCATCAGCTCTCGACATTTCCGATTGTTCCAGTCCTTGGGGTGGTACTTCATGTGAGCACCGCCGGTGCCGTCACCCACCAGATACAAGCCAACGGGTATGGTATTGTTGCACCACTCAATGATACCGCTGCGGTTGGAGAGTGGAGTCACCTTATAGGTGCGCAACTGAAGCCTACGTTCGATGAATTGTGAATCGCCACTCAACAACTCGTTGACAACGCCGAACACCTGCTGCATGACCGCGTCCTGGCGCAGATCATCTCTGCCCTTAATCAGCTGAGTACGCGTCACACCGTCCGAGCACAGGCACTGAACTTTTAAGGGTGCATTAAGGCCGCCACACAAGACGTATTCACCTGTCCATTTAATCATGCCTGCGAATGTTTGGCAGTTAGTCGAAGTCAGACGACACATAACTGTGAATGCAGCATTCTTATCTTTACAACTTACTGACAATATTGTACGCCTTGCTGGGCTGCACTGGCAGTTCCAATGTGGGACACTGTATGCAATCCATCTCAAGTGAAGACAGCTTCTTGAACTTCTCTCCTACGCCCTTAGCACTGGCTCGGCCATTCGGGGCAAATGATAGGTAATTGTTGGCAAAAGTAATTAGTGCTATAAGGGTACATAGAGATTATGGCTTTTTTTTTTTGAATGGGATGAGTCAATCAAGTTTACCTGGAAACATGTTGTCGAATTGACGGCTGGCTTGAAGCGCTGTTGGATTGTCCTTACTGCATTTCTTAATTATCGTTCTTGCAATGTCTGCGCGTTGTGTATTGCTATGATTGCCATCCAGGTAGGCATAGATTAATGGATATAGCTTATAAAATGTTTGCTGCGGATGATCTCCCCCGCAGCGCACCAGCAAATCGACGAGAATCTTGTGAAAATCTTCATTCTTGGAGTTGAGGCGTCCAGTCAGTTGGTTGATGGCGCAAATAAACTTGTAGCTGGGTACTGCCTTAATTGGTTCGGTGATCTTATCCAGCATTGTCTTATTCTGATCATTGGTGAACCAGAGTGCAATGATGCGATAAATTACAGCACTTGAGAAACCATTATCCAGCTGGCAGTATACAATATAATGGCAGATAGCCGTACACAGATGCTCGGTTAAATTATCATCGATACGACGTAGTTCTTGTTCGTCCAATTTGGCAAATCGATTCAAATTGATTGCACCTATCTGTCGATCACGATCGTTTCGTTCGCCAGCCACCGTTCCGGCCAATTGTCGATTCTGCTTGGTGATATCGATGAGCATTTGGTATTCCTGCGATTGGCGATAATCGTGCAGTCTCTGATACTCTCGATCCGCATATTTGGCAATGGCCTCATGGGCGGCCATCCGATTCTTATTCTCGAACTGTTCAAATTTGTCCCATTCGAAAATGTATGGATATTTATCCATGAGCAGCGTTTGGTGCACCTTGAAGTGATCGAGTAGCTTGAGTGATTGATTAAATTTATGTTCCAGTGTATATTCCAAAGTCTCGGCATTGCAATTCAACAGAAACTCGCCCTGCATACGCAGGGACGGCACTCGTTGCAGACAAAATTGAAAATCTTTATTCTTATTCACATGCTCCAATATTGCTTTGGCTATCTGATGGTTGCCCTTCTTAACGTTCGCATCAGCATCTTCTAACAACACGGAAATCTGTAATGGCCATTCTATTAAATACTGCAGGAATTCGTGATTAATACTTGCCTTTGTGGACTCGCTAGTGGCAGGTAAGTTGCGCAGCGTCGATATGTATTTGCAGGCCAAATTTAATCTACCAGCTGCCTTGCATTCGCCTATGCACTTTAACAGATAGGTGTCTACCGGATTTTGATGGTAATATTGTTGGATGCGACGACTGGCACGAGTGCCGGATATTTTGAATAGCGTTATCTGATGTGAGAGGATTTGCTCCTTGCAACTGAAACTGCCATAGGTCATATTGAGTTCCGTTTGCCACTTGTTGAATATTTCATTCATCTGTGTTGCTGACAATTGCTGGCAAAATTGAATCTGTAAATGTATGAATGAATCCATTGAAAGTTTTGACCATTTTCTGATATCTCATTAATTGACCTGACAGAAGTCCTCCGTCTGTTGAAGCATGCATAGCCAGGTTAGATACTTATAAACCGTCTGCAAACTCTCTACGCTTATGTTACGCAATATCTCCTGCACACACTGATAGGCATTGTTGATGGCCGTAACAGTGTTCTCCTGTTCCCGTTTGAAGATGCTTTTGAGTGCGACATAGTGATGCTTGTTGAACTCATGCTCTAGATTGTTAGACCAGTTCACCTTTTGATATCGCTCGACTAGCTCATCCCAATTACCAAGACGCCAAAAGATGTCATAATCAACCTTCACGCCTTCACGAGCTCGCTGATAAACATTGGCAAACGACAGCATGCCGTTGCTTTTCAGAATGTCCATGCACATCTGGTTGTTGGCCTCATCCATGTTATCTGATTCCACTAAAATGTCCGACAAATTATCGTTTAAACTCAGATAGTCGAATCGCGATTGCATTGGATTCAAAAACCCAGGAATTGCATCCACGCAGCCAATAGATCTGTATGCCTATAGAAACGATTAAATGATCCAAATTATCACCATTATATAATTACTTTACCGTCTTAGCCGACTCTTGAAAGTCTTTCTCGAGGAGAATGCTTGAATTTTGAGTTGGTGATGTTGAACAGGCCCAGAGCTCCAGATACATAATGCTCAAGAAATATGACTGACAGTGATTGCTTGCTTTTACCACATTGCCCAAATTAATGGGTATGTTCCTGTGGCACGAATCGGAAGGAGACAGATATATAGTAACAGAAATATATATGCTACTCTTTCTTTCCTACCAATTGTTGACAAATCGCACACACTCGCAAATATACAAAAATCGCTTGATGATGCGCTTATCCTGATAGATATTGCCGGTTCCATTTGCGGAACACTCGAAGAAGTATTCAAGCATTGAGCACAAGCCATCCAAATGTATCTCACTGTTGTACATCAACAGTTTAATGAACGACTGCATACAGGTACTGGCAAAGTCAAAGGATTGACTAGCAAGCGCATCGAATCCTTGCCAGGTGCACGCGCTAAACAATGAGCTCATAAATTTGCATAGCCAGAGCTCATAGTCCAGATGATCGGTTGCCTTGAGCACGGAGAGCCAATCGATCGGTGGTATGCTCGAAACCCCATTTAGAAAACTATTCTTATCGACGCTTGTATGAAATATGCGCAAATTGGGATATCGGTCTGCAAATAAGAGATCATATTTAAAAAATGTTCTATTTATTCAATTCTATCTTCCACAAACCGATTAAGTTCGGGCTGCTCTTGCAGTTGGCCACATAGCCGACCACCTCGATCATAGCTGCCTGTGTATTGATGTTGAAAATAAATATTTGGCTTTCTAGTGTCTCCATAATGACATTTATGAACTCATCCATTGGCTGCTCCGCGCACTGTGTATAACATGAATTATACATGAGATTCCTAATATATATATATATTAAGCAAATTATTTTCGTTTACCTGCTGAATGGGTGAGAAGTCAGTTAAAAAGTAATATGAGTGTTTCATTTTCAGTGGCCCAAGTTCGGCTAGACATTTGAGAGCATCCATATCGCTGCCCCGCTTGGGCGATTCACGCACCATTAAAACGAGTCGACTGGTCAACTCGAACAGTAGCTTATCATGATTCTGCAGCTCCTCCTTGTGCTCGGCAATCTAACAAGACAAGAAGCGCAAATATTTATACTAATTTTTTGCCTATCGCAACATATAAATCTCACGTATTCGCGGAGACCATTCAAACGTTCCAGGCGATGGGGTTTAAGAAAAGCATGCACATAATCATAAACACCTATCCTATTGACTTTTGGCAATAGTCTCTCGCATTCATTGCACAGCGATCGCAGTTGTTTGCAGTCGCCGGTCTCATTGAGTAGCGATTCCACTTTCAGCTGATTCTTGTACATATGAAAGTAGGCTTCCAGCTTTTCAGTAGCCATCAACTTCAAATCTTTAGGTTCGACATGCTGAACACATTTAATCAATAAACTAGCTATCTCGTCCATGTGCTCAGTCTCTTTGTGAGTTTTGAAGCTACACTTCATCAGCATTATACCAATGAATTCCAGCGCAGCTCTATGAAGCTGTGCACATTTAACTGGAAGCGAGTAATACCTTAGCGAAACGATGAATGAGAACGAAAGATTAAATTAGTACTCACTGAACAGTATAAAGCGGCACACGAAGATCCAAACGTCACGCACAAAAAACGGGCAATGGATCTCCATTAAAGTATTGTCAGGCTTCTCCGATGCCTCCAGCTCTTTGGCAGCATCCAGGATGGCATCAGCGATAGTGCAGTAACGAAAGAAACACTGCAGCAGATGGCTTGTTAGCATCGCCTGGTAGCAATCGGTTTTCAGGGCGCTCAGCACATGCACCAAAATGAGTGGTTCTTGAAACATGAGCACAGACATGGACTGTATACGCACGTTCTTGGACCACTTTTTACCGCTCTGCACAATACATAAAACATAATAATAATTATTAATATTACATTAACAATTTGGATAAATTAAATTTTCATCTACCACAAATTTAGACATAGTCGCAAAGAGCGATTTGGTTGATAAATTAAACCATTGCGGCTCGTATATGTTCGGCAGTGTATCACTAAATAGTCTGTTCAGTTCTTCCTTATCGTTCAAAAATTTGATCGCAGTGCAGATTGTTGTCGCATTAAGCGGTACATTCATAGGCTTCAAATTGAATTGCTGCAAATTTGTGAACAGATTATCGTGATGTTGCTGAAAGTCGGCACTCTGCGATTCCATGCAGGCGCTTAGTTTCGGTCCCAAGTAGGCCTTCAGAATGGACAATGCATCCTAGAATAAATGAAAATTTAAGATTTTTTGTACAATGATCTGCAGATCTTATATCGCTGACATTACTTTTTCATTTATGATCTTCCTATAACGGTTAATATCCTCCTCTTTACCATAGATAAATGTAAATGCCATAATGAGCTTAGCATACATTGAAAGAAACTCGTTTTTGGTTTCGTAGCAGAGGAAATGTGGAAACCTACAAGAGATACGAGTTTATGATCAATTCTAGGTTATGGCTTACTCTCATTCTCACTTGTCGACTGGCCAGTGCATTGAAAACCATATGTGCAGCATGTACTCAGCATAGGGAGTCAATAGCTGACGCATTGTGTGCTTCTTACCATCTACAATATTTTCCAGTGCTGCGAAGTGAGCTGCAATACATTTAAAAAATATAAAAAATGGAATGTATAGTGAAACTGTAGTATCTCTCACATTCATTCAAATCGTGTTGTGCACAGTATGACAAGAGATCCCGCACAGCCATCTCCTGATGGTAAGTGCTAAAAGCAAAGAATGCAATATACGATTGAACAGCCACCGCATGATTATTCTGTACCAAATCCTCATTAACATACTGCAAATAATATGAATTTATTATTATCTTCTGACAATTATTGTGGTGGCAACACTTACTGATAGCTTCTTCCAGTCAATTGTTTGGTAGACCTCCTCGCAGAAAGCCATATGGCTAATATACATACTAACAGCGTCATCGTCCTTAGCGCGGACGCAGTATCTCGCATTCAGTAAGTGCATTAGCGTCTCGATTGCAGAAAATCGTACTTCGAGTGTTGGCATTGTCAGAAATTTGCTAACCGAATAGGAAATGGCCTTGAAATTAGGTAGCTCGTAGATGTTCTCACAGTGCTTTGCAATCAAACCTATACAAAGAATTATTTTGACGGACAAATATGTCGGATATGATTTCCTAAGTGCTATCCGCATCAATGATAGAATTGCCGACAACATATCGTCCAGCTCATTCTGATGCCCAAAAGTGAACTTAATTATTGCTACAAGAAGATACATTTCACTTAGATTGACTTGAGCTGATCCATCATTAAACAATAAATACTCACTGGGAATTTGATCGACTATTCTGCTTATGAAATCCACATTAGTGTAGTGTAAATAAAAAACCTCTTTCAGTGCATCCATCAGCCAAAGCAGACACTCTTGCGATAGTTCCTTGCACTTGCACAGCATCTAGATAGTTCATTTATGGAATCAGCAGAGTAAGTTCATCTCGTTCGCAACAATTATATTATCGAAATATATTACCTCCATAACGCACAGGAAATTATCCGGTGAGGTGCGGGAATTGATGTTTGTTGATATGAGACGAAATGCCTCTCCGGAGTACGAACTGTTGGCACACAAGTTGCCTAATATACGAAAACAATATTCTCGCACTGATGTTGATTCCGTACCATCCATTGTGTCCCTATTAGTACCTGAGATCATAGCATAATTTGTCAATCAAAAATACGATCTTTTCAAAAAAAGAAAGTTATGAATTCTGTGACTAGAAACGAACTATCTCCTATTCTTACTTAATTGTTGCAGTAGCACTCCTATGAATTCCACCAGCATCTCAAGGGGTTGCTTCTCCATATATTGTAACAGAATATCGTTTGAATGGAATACTTCTAAAACAGCTATCTGTTTCTGAACAATATCACGTAGATCACCAACATCAATGCGAATTAGTACAGCTTGATTGGCCTTGTATTGAAACTGTAAGTGATCAGTACGATAAATTAGTGATTTTCGTATTGGACAGAAGCTGTTTTAGCCCACCTCGATATTGCTAAGGAATAAGCCAATACGCTTTATTAGCGGACATTGGGCGAGGTTAGAGGCATCGATGACTTTATAATGCAACAATCGCTCCGCGATGCACACCAATTTAAACAAACACTGCAAATCCCTCAAAATGGAATTGGTGTTGTGATCGCTAGAGGTAGATGGATTCAGCAGACGCATGAGCAGTTCATAGTTCTCCTGAAAGAGACAGTTCTTGGTGCCAGTTGTACTGTCATTTTGTGGACCGCCGGAACATTGTAGTTGCGTCTGGACATTCTGATCCAGACAGAGGAGTTTTTTGTTGTATTTGTATAACAGCAGTTGCAACATATCGCTAGTCATAGTAGAACTGATTGGTTGCCAATCGCCGAGCTCCTTCGATTGCTCTTCGTCCAGAAAATTAATAATACTGATGGCGAAAGTATCCGCCAATAGTTTGGGATCAATTGCAGCTATGTAGTATATCATTTGTGTGGTGCTGCTCTTTTCGATAGCATAGGCCCACTTGATTATGGGCTCCAGTTCCACGGATGCTTTATCAAGGCCACACTGTTCTGCATGTATGAACATATAGCGTACTGTTTCGATGCATTCGTTGCGTCTCAGTACTTCGCTCGTCGTTATGGTCTGCAGAAGTGCGATGCACATCGCATGGCTCAATTTATTGTACTTGATTAGCTCCCGGAATATAATTTGTTTTTCGATTATCTCATCAGCGTCGGGACGTACCGCCGATAAAAGTTGCTTTGCTAATTTTTCCCACTCATCGGCCATACAGTTACGCGATATACATTTAGTTTGAAGCAGCTCTTGCTCTTTTGCGAGTATGCTGGTCAAGCAGTATCGCACGTTACGCAAATTTGTACTATTCCCAAATACATGCAGCACATCGATTGTTATTTGAAGTGCTTGCTGATAGTTGCCTAAAGTTAGAACCGCACGGAACTGCAATAGCTCGGCGTATATGGCAAACCTAAGAGAAGTACAAAATTCATATTATCTTTTGACGTAGCATTATTGAACATTACGGATGCCTACCAGATGGCATTAAAGTTACTATTTTCTTTGTCTATCAATTTGATAACACTCTCCAAAGCATCCAGTTTGATACGTTTATGAGGCGTCTCCTTGCAAGTGGATGTGCGGGTCATTTCCTCATTCCACTGAACCTGCAAACGGCATTGTCAATTTCAATTAACTTAAGTTTTTGTTGCTATATAATATTACTATATAAACGACCAGGGCAGCCATTTTTATGAAGTTCTCCGAAAACTTATCAGTGGTTAGCATAGCGGGTTTGGAACGACCCAGGCTATTTTTCCTTATTTCCATATTAACAATCGTACGTAATTTCAGCAAAGTTGGTTGCCAGACCTCGGTGAGACGCACTTGATAGGTGCCGAAATCGTGGTTATTCACATTTGGATACATCGTCCTCAGTGACATTGTGACAGAGTTGAAGAAGACATTATTTGTATCTTCCCGAAATATATCCTCGTTATAAAAATCACAGAGCTTTGGCAGAATCTCCTGCATTTGTATACATAGTCTGTGGTGATAGTTAACTGACAACTGACAAAGATATTCGGTTAGATTACGAAATGCAACAAAGATTTCGATTATAGCATTACCTCAGTCACAAATATTTCATATAGACGCACGAGCTCTGCTTTCCTTTCCGCATTACCAGCTGTTTGTGTGTAGCTGCACAACGCAGGCAAATATTCTACAAGATCAGCATGCAATTGAACATACTGTCGGGCCAATTGAAGTGTTTGGGTAATACACTTTAAGATCTTGGATAGTAAATACTCGTCTTTGCTAACATTCAATTCGAAGAAGTATGACAGAATACCTTATCAAATAAATGATAAAACTTAAAATGCAAAACAATCAGGCCGAGTTAGAGAAACTTACAACTGTATTCGCTGACCTTCAATTGGGCAACATAGGTGTGCGACAGGTAGATACCTCTATTCAACAAGTTAATGAAATGGTCACCGAAATGCTTGACCACAATCAACTGCTTGATTCCGGATTCAAAAGCCTCGAATAAGGCTGACTTTGTCAAAAAATGACCGCTATGGCTTCTACCCACTACAAAAAGATAATTAACAGACGCTTCACATAAGTTAACCTCCATTATACATACTCTCCAAGTTGTAATCAACTATCTTGTCCAATACATTGCCGTATATATAGCATTTATCCGAAAGGGATTTAAAATTTCTGACGTTTGCATCACTTAGGTTCGCTGCATGCTGTTATTTTTAAGAAACGAATTCTATAGAATTTATGTTTGTGTAATATATAATACTTATTTACTTTAAAAATTGAATCCTTAACGGCATTAAAGATATCTTGCCAGTTGAATTCTTTGTTTTTACTCAGTACCGTATTCAGTGCATCTTTAGATGAGTTCAGCTTTTGGTCAAGCTGATCAACTGCCTTATTGCGAACGGTTGATTTATCCGATCGTAAATCGCAAGTAATGCGCTGAAGTTCATTTAAAATAGGATTCATTTGAAAGCCTTTCGTAATTGAATTGTAGTTGGAATATGCTTTTAAATCAAAATTCTATTTAATGTAATTGCTGTTCGTCTCAATCGCAGCGGGCTGTAGAGTATGACCGTACTCAGTAATCGTATTGTATATTAAAAATATCGATAAAATCATTATTTATTAATATCATTCTTAAGCAATAATTGCTTGTATTATCTTAAGGATCACTTACATAAAAAAGTATTTATTATATTTGCTTTAGTAATACAACATTTCACGTTATGAAGTCCGTCCCAGACTTAACGATTACAAACTATGGCCCATTCATAAACAAATATCGAAATGCCGATTGCCGGTAAAAGTCCGCCACAAATGAACGGCGTCTGGAAAATAATTGTGTTGAAATGCCGATTGGAGTTTTTAAGTCTGTGCGCGAAGTAAGCAGCGAGGATTCGGTATGTGAAATGGCATGCAAAATATTCGACGCTATGTTCAATAATCAACAATTTCTTAGGTTCATGTGGCTTCCAATCTCTTGAAGGAGAATGCCGCCAAGAAATGGAAGACACGGACGATTGGCGAGAAATCTGCTTATGTTATTCTTGAGTTCGAGGAGCCACAGCAGATCACTGGCATTGACATTGGCAATGAACATGCAGCATTTATCGAGGTGCTGGTCAGCAAAACGGGTTGCCATCCCGATGACTTTAAGGAACTGTTGCTTTCCAGCTCGTTTATGACGCCAATCGAGAGCAAGAACTCTAACAACACAAATCGTGTGCGTTGCTTTAGTAGCGAGGCGCTGAGCTCCAATACGTCGAACGAGAAATGGAAGCTGGTGAAGCTAGTATGCACGCAACCGTTCAACAGACACGTTCAATACGGGTTGTCTTTTGTTAAGATACATGTGAGCGCATCTGCGCCTGCTGTGAAGCCGAAACCATTGGTGCCAGACAAGTTTAAGTTGAGTACACGCCCCGGTCTTGCTGCTATAGGTCAATTTAAGCTGCGTGAAGAGTCGCCCGACTCAGAACCTGATGGCAAAGCAGCATTATCGCTCTTTCAGCGCTGGAAGGCAACACGTAACGAAGATGGAGATGTTCCAGCTGCCAGTACAGCCGCTGCTATACGAGACGCAGGCTCGCCAGCAGCATTACGGCGACTAAGCGATACACGTCCAGCGTCCATAAAAACACCATCAGCCGTAACAACACCGGCTCCAGCAACAACTCCCGCTTCCAGCAGCAAGTCAGAGAGCAAGCTCTTAGATCGCAACCGTGATTCTCTTCTATTTGGCGATGATGATCCAGATGACGACGCTGCTGCATTAGTAGATGCTAAGAAACGCCGCTTAAGTAAACATTTGGAAGCTGACAAAAGCAGACGGCGCATTGAATTGGAGAAGGAGTTGGAGAAAAAGAAAGACAAAGCCAAACGTCATTCCATAGATAGAAAACCATCATCCCAAACAGAGCCTAAAGAGAGTCCTAAGCCAGCGCCTGCAACACCTGTCCAAAAGCGATTATCCTCATCGATGGACGACAGCAGCAAACCAGCTAAACGACCGAAGGTGCATGTCGAGCGACCTATGAAATATGCGCCCTTCAACCAATTGCTGCGTGGCGTCGTTTTAGTCATTAGTGGTATTCAGGTGGGTAGATGAATCGTAAAAGAGTTACCTAATCTGTACATAGAAAATGTTTATTTTGCCTACAGAATCCCGATCGTGCGGATTTGCGTTCGAAGGCCTTAGCGCTGGGCGCGAAGTACAAAGCAGACTGGGAGCCTGGTTGCACGCATCTCATGTAAGTGTTGCCTTTAGCAATAGAGTAGATCATTGTCATATCAATCTGTCATGTTCTTTCAGCTGCGCTTTTCGTAATACACCTAAATATAATCAGGTCAAGGGGACTGGCAAAATAGTGACGCGTCAGTGGATCGAAAAATGTTACGCATTGAAGAAGTATTTGCCCTGGCGCCGTTATGCATTGGAAAGTTCGGAAGCCACACAGCCGGAGAGCGACGAGGAAGTGTTTGATGAGTCACTGAAACCTACCGTAGACGATGATATTGTTCTTGATGGTGGCAAGGAACAATCAATTGATAGAGATGAAGTTCCTGTCAAGAGCTTCGATAATGAAATGGACACAGCGCAATCGTCGGGCATCGACACCGAAGACGAACTTGAACGAGTTGCACAAAGTGAGTTTCAAAATGTTTAATGGTATTCATAATATTAATATAAACGAAATTTACAGAAAATAAATTGAAGGTGGCCAATGATAGAGAGCAAAACAAGTTGAACTCTTCAAATCAGAAGAAAGAAAGAAAATCACAAAATGCTTATGAAGTTAGCACCGATGAGGAAGATTACTTGCCGGAGCTGCGAAGGCAGCTCTAGTTGTTGTTTGTACAGTTAAGTTGATAATCATTTTTATATATGTATATTACGTTAGCAAAGTGATATATGAAAAACTATTTAACGGCTATTTAACACAACTATTGGAGGCACGCGCTCTAAGTGTTGCGGTACCGCCAAATTTTAACCCACGTCCATCGTTATCTTTCAGTTAGTATTTTTTCAGTTATCGTTTTGAGTTCATTCATTCACAATATGCAAGTATCGAGAGCGTTTTTGTTTTTCAGTATTATTACATTTCTAGTGATTTTCATATGAGTGAAGAGGATCGGAGAGATATTCAATTTTTAAATTGATGATAAAATGATTATAGTTAAGTCTTGTACATAGTTATAAAATACGAAAATAATTTAAAATGTACTAAAAAATACCAAATACCGACAATTAACACTGGCTTGTAATTCACAATAGTCTCACTGGCTGTTGTACAACAAACACAAAAACAAATCCTGCCTGGGCTCAATTATGCTCGCGAGGCTAACATAAAGGACACATAAAAATCAGGCGCGCTCTCTCACAGACACATACACGTAAAGAGGAGCATAAAATCGTTTATATAGGAAACGTTGGCATTGTTGCTTGCCAAGTGAGCTGAGAGCCAGCATACACTTTGAGAGCGCAACGCAAGCACACACGGCGTATACGTACTTCACCTATTTATTTGCGGTACATGAAGAAATTGTGCTAAATAAATTAATTGTAAGAAATTAAAAAGAGAAATATTGAGGTCCTTGCATATGTATTTGGAGCATTTGTGCAACAAAACTTCAATTGACTCGCGATAGCGGAGCACAAAACGTTTCTGATTGTGGAAAAATCGATACAAGGACATAAAAATAAAGTGTTGATTGTTGTTGTTTGCTTGCTTTGCAGGATGTGCGCCTAAGGACTGAAGCAGATACCATTTGGTGAGCAGCAGTGATATCAACGTGTGTTCTATAACTAATTATTTTTCCGATAGATCAATTTTCGTGTATATTTCGTAGCTGCAACAGTAGGCCAAAGGACATCCAGGGGCAAAATGGGTAACGAGACGTCGCTGCCAATGGACATGTGCTCCAACTTCGATGCGGACGAGATCCGACGTCTGGGCAAACGTTTTCGTAAGCTCGATTTGGACAATTCGGGTGCGCTGAGCATTGATGAGTTTATGTCTCTGCCGGAGCTGCAACAGAATCCGCTCGTGCAGCGTGTTATCGATATTTTCGATGCGGACGGCAACGGTGAGGTGGACTTCAAGGAGTTCATACAGGGCGTATCGCAGTTTAGCGTGCGCGGCGATAAGCTGTCAAAGCTGCGATTCGCCTTTCGTATCTATGATATGGACAACGATGGCTACATATCGAATGGTGAACTCTTCCAAGTTCTTAAAATGATGGTCGGCAACAATCTGAAGGATACGCAGCTGCAACAGATTGTCGACAAGACGATTTGCTTTGCCGACAAGGATGAGGATGGCAAAATCTCCTTTGATGAGTTTTGCTCTGTAGTGGGCAATACGGATATCCATAAGAAAATGGTTGTCGATG
>JABVZX010000347.1:25111-35217 GCA_020883565.1 Drosophila pachea
GAGGCGGATGATGTCTCATTCGTATCGAGATGATTGAGCTGCTGCAGCTCCTCTTCGGCACGCAGCTTGGCTGCCTCCTTCTCCTGCAGCTGTGCCTCCAGCTCTTCCACATTGCGGAAAATGCGCGCAAATTGGAAACGCTGCTGGCACAATAGCTTATATTCTTCCGCCTCCTTCTCGCAGTCGCCAAATATATCGCCACCCCTCAACGCATTATAGATCTTGGTCGCCTCCTGCCAAGCAAATATTAATTAATATAGACACCTAGGCGTATACTCAACGTAATGATGAACACGCACCTCTAAACGCAGTTTGCTCATATTGAAGCCGGTGATCAGCTTAATGGCTTCATCCTTTTTGCTAGGATCCAGCTCGTAGAGACCGCGAGCACCCTCATATAAATGCAGAATGGAAGAAGCATGGTGCTTGGCAATGAATTCATCGTTCAGCTGCTGGGGCGTCTTGCTGCCTATCAGTTCTTTGGTGGCCTTGTCCAGCACCTTCTGTACATGCCCATTGTATTGCTGTGCCTTTTGGGCGTTGGAGAGAGCCTTCATAAATCGTATTATACAGCTATGTAACACTGGATGATCCGGATTTAAAGCAAGCGCACGCTTTATCGATTGCAGCATCAGCAAGAGCTTTTGCTTTCGAATATACACCTCGAATGCCAATAAATGCGTTTCGATGCGCTCTTTGGCTAATTGCTGCAGCGGCTTCAAGAACTCGATCGCCTTCTCCAGCGGATCGTCGGTGCGCTCTAGTTTCTCTGGTATAAGCTCGTCCAGTTGTGGTGCATCCGGATCGGTTTCCTTGTTAGCCTGCTGTTTAGATTTCTGATGCTGCTCCCTCTTCACCTGCGCCTGCGCCGCCTGTGCGGTCTCCAGTTCGGCTTTCTTCTTTGCCTTACGCTGTTTACTGCGTAGCTTCTTCAGCTCCGAAGGCGGCAGGTTTTCTGCAAGTCAAATTAGTCAAATTAGATCTGATAATAAACTGATGGTCTGTTGTATCCCCCACCCACCTATATTGTTTTCCTCAATCGTTGTCTCAGCTTTGAGTGGCTTGTCATAAAGATGCAAGTAAACCTCAATGCCGCATTTGGCTGCCTTATAGTAGAATGGATGACGACGCAACACATCCTCCAGCCGTAGCAGACCCACATAGGCGCGCAGCGTACCCTTGCGCATACAATAGGTGTGAAAATCGAACTGATCCTCAGTGATCTCAGCGAAATGGCGATCCACTTCGTGGCACTTTTTGAGAGCCTCACCCCAACGGCCCATACGTTGGAACGTCAGCGCACACTCAGTTTGGAACCACATGCACTGCATCTCATTCAGATTATCCATCGCTGAGACGCCCTCCCGGGTGAATTTGGCGCATATCTCCTCGGCCTCTGACACCATATTCGCGCGCAGCATGTACTTGACGCACTTTGAGTTGATGTAGCTGTAAATAGGGAGCATATTTAAGATACATATACAAAGAGGTTATATGTAATGTGCGGGGCCTACCGATCAGCCGTGTCCATGCTCTGTGCCTCCTCCAGCCAAACATAGGCCTCCACAGGATCACCGGCATGCTTGAAAATGCGTCCCTTAGCTATTAGCAACTCAATGAGAGTGGGCGTATGATCAATAGCCACATTAATATACTCAAGCGCTCGATTTGTATCGCGCAAATAATCATAATGCTGAGCCAAAAACAGGGCAGCCCAAACCAACGCCGAAGCCGGCTCGACGGGTTTGCCCGCGTCCGCATCATCGCGCGAAAAGTGCCCGGAACGAGTTAGATTCTCAAAGTACTGAAGCGTCAGAGACTCAATAACATTAGCTTTATCCGCATGCTCATACAGGGAACGAACGTTAACAAACAGCGGCGGTATACCCTTACGCAGACCGCGTCTCAGATACTCATCGGTTACCTCGCGAAACTCGTCGCCACATGCAACGTCTAAGGGCAGGCGACGTGGGCACAGGGCGCGGGGATATTGCTGCTGGAATTCCCGATAGATGGCCACAATTTCACTGGGATCGGTAACACCGCGAGCGCTAATATACTGCTTGTAGTAGAGTACATTTTCTGGATTGCGACGTATCAATGACTCATATACGGACACAGCTTTATCCTCCTGCTTTAATTTAAAATACAAATCTCCGAGAGTTTCTCGCACAGCCAGCTTATCGACAATTTGGGGCTCAAACTTTTTCAGATGATTGAGAGCCTCCTGCAATTGCCCCGATTCAATAAGTATCTGATTCTGGTAGAGCAGCAGCTCCGACTGCCGATAATCGGGGCTCTCCTAAAATATAAATATGAGTAAAATCATAATTAAGTTGAATACAATGGATATATTCAACTCACACTTAATGTTTGCGACTGACTAAACGTATCTAAGATGTTGTTGGCCATGTTATGATCACCCAGCAGATGATAGCTCATGGCGAACCCAATCCAAGAAGCATGTTGCGAGGGACGCAGGGTGAACAAATGATGTCGCGTCTCCTTATAGCCTTCCAGGTCACGCATCTGTATTTGCAACAACGACAGATCCTTCAATATTTGCAAATTATCCTTCTCCCATTTGAGCGCGTTGCGGTAGCACTTAATCGCTTCGTCATACTTTTTGTCCCTACGCTGCAGCAAACCGTAGACATGCCAACAAACGTGAGAGCGCAGATCGTTGCGCAGGCCCAGGCGCACATACTTGTAGGCCTCCTCGCGGCGTCCGAGCCCATTTAGCGTTAGACCTTTCATAGCCAGTGTTTCGCCATGTTCCGTGAACTTGGGATTTGAGAGTATCTGCTTGGCCAGCTTTAGGCCGTTTTTGTACTGCTTCATTTCGTAGCATTTCTGCATGAGAATCAAAGAAGAAAAATTAATAATATATACATTGCTGTATAGTTACTAAGTTTGGACTTAGATTTATTGAGTGATTGAGGCACACTAATACTAAGTAATCACCATTTAGCCCGCCCGCCGGCCTACAGATAGCCACGGACTGTAACCAAGTTTGAGGTTATGCGACAAGTTGTGCCAAAACAATACAAAACAGTTGAAGTTTAACATAGGTATCAGTTTTCCGCTACAGTCTGTCGGTATTTTGTTATTAATTCCTATTGGAATAATAGCCCGTTTCGTTCTTGCTGCTCTTATTATTGTTGTTTTTTTGTAATACCAAAAATACGCGCAACGAAAAGCACATGATAACCTGTGTGTGCGTGCATGCATGCTGGTTTATGAATGTGTGTATTTGTGTGAATAAGACAGCAGTTATTGGAAATGTAGCCGGCGATTTGACAATGTGCATTGACTTATACATCTATAAGTATATATATTCTATTGGCTTACCACTAATTTACGGAAGAGTGCGGCCTCCTTGGGCGGCAGTGGATCGTTGGAAGGCATCTTCTACGTTTGCTGGTGCTTCTTCTTCAGCTGCTAGTTTTGCACCGGATTAAAAATGCTTCCGTTTGCTATGGAGGGGATTCTATTATTGTTGAAATTAAGTTACTACAGCGTGTGTATATAATTTTTGGCCCTGGCACACGCACAAAAAAAAATTACACACACACACGGCGTTAAAAATATATATTATTTCTATATGTAAAATACACCGCGAGCACGAGCAAAATTTCGACTTGACGGTGAGACAGCAAACATCAGCGCAATATAATCATGCAGCATGTGTTTACGCTTCAATCTGAATGGCAACTGGAATAATTTGATTTATTAAATTTAAACAAAAGATTATCGGAAGTATCGCACTGTCTTCACACATGTGCGTATTTTCTAGAAATACTAAAATAATACTTACATTTATAATAGTCTTGCAGTAAATATTATCCACAGGAATCACAGCTGTGCCAGCCTTCAATGGCAAGAAGCAGCAACAGCGGGCTGGCAGTTCTATTATATAAATCTTATAAATTATTACTGAAAATGAATGTTATGCGCTCGAATGGTATTCTCAGTATAAAGATCTAATCTATAAACATGTGTTCACACAATGTACTGATACATTTAATTTGAGACTATACCAAAATTTCATATTAAATATGTCTAAAATGACATTCACACACAGAACACTCGAACATCAGCTGTCAAATCGAATATTCATTATCGATAAACAAAAAGGTTTTATTTACGAAAATACCGATATATGTCACTTGTGAGTCTTTCAAAATAATTCCGGACCAAATAATATGAATTCTTTGGCTAGATTCGGAAATTTTGTTTGTCAAAGCGTACAAATTGCTGGCTGCGGTGTATGTATAAACACTATCTGAAGTTGAAGTATGTCAACTAATTTGATCTCTATAGCTTCAGCAAGTGCGCACAAAATACGCCGACTGGCGTATGATTCGCGATGTAAAGCGGCGAAAGTGTGTCGTCGAGCATGCCAAAGAACGTTTACGCGTAAATTCTCTACGCAAGAATGACATACTGCCCATTGAGCTACGTGAAGTGGCAGATGCGGAGATTGCTGCATTTCCAAGGGATTCCTCGCTCGTTCGTGTTAGAGAACGTTGCGCACTTACGTCACGGCCGCGCGGTGTAGTCCACAAATACCGACTCAGCCGCATTGTGTGGCGTCACTTGGCGGACTACAATAAATTATCTGGTGTGCAGCGTGCCATGTGGTAGGACCTAGACGTAGTCTCATTTAGCAATGTCTTCAAACAAAATAAATAATAAACAATGCGTAAAATACACAAAAGTCTAATTGCAAACATCGCACAGCTGTTATTCGCCACAGTTATCGCTGTCCGATAACGATAGCGCATTTGTTTACTGTTCCCGTTTGTTTGTCTGAGCGGAACTCTTATAATGAGTGGCAGATCAAGCAAAAAACGGCATAATTCGACGCCGAAACCTCTGAATTTAGTTGACTTTAGTTTTCTGGATCACAAAGCAACGCTTAGCTCCCTGCTACTCACCAAGGGTCGCCACCAGATCAGCCTTGTGGAGAACGAGTCGGATTTATGGCAGTTCATCAACAAATATGAGTCAATGCTGCGTAATGCTGGGCAGCCGATTCTGCCGCCGCTACTCAGCGAAGCGGAGCATCTGCAGCCTCAGCCATATCACAAGAGCAAGCATTTGGCGCTGCAGCTGGACGAGAATGCCTTACATCGCCAAAACACCGATACCGCTGAGAATGAAGAAATGCGTGCGCAATTCCAGCAGATGGTACTCCTCTATCTGGATTTCAAGCAAAAGGAGAAGTTTAATCGCATTAAGAAACTTAGGCAAGCCCAGCGTTCACTTCCTATAGCACGCTTCAAAGATGATTTACGCAGCTCCCTAGCGGCGAGCCGTGTGCTCATTGTGGCCGGTGACACGGGTTGCGGCAAGTCCACACAAGTGCCGCAGTATCTGTACGAGTTCGGCTATCGCAGCATCGGCAAGTACATCGACAATTTTGTGCAGACCAAGTACTAATCAAGCTCTCTGTAATCCCGACAGCCTGCACTCAGCCCCGTCGCTTGGCTTGCGTGTCGCTGTCGAAGCGCGTTGCGCACGAGCTGTTGGATGACTATGGCAGCAAAGTGGGTTTCCAGATACGCTTCGAGCGTAATAAAACACAGCACACGAACATCTTATTCATTACGGAGGGCTTACTACTACGCCAGCTGGCAGTTGCCGCCAATTTGGAGCAATACGATGTCCTCATCTTGGACGAGATACACGAGCGCAATCTCTTCGGAGACTTTCTACTGGGCGTGACCAAGTGCCTGCTACGCGCCAAGCCACAGCTGAAGCTGATACTCATGTCGGCTACCATCAATGTAGAGCTCTTCCACGGCTACTTCAAGGAGGAGGGTGCTCGCCTGCTGCAGGTACCAGGACGTTTGTTCCCCATCAAGCTGCGCTACATGCCGCCGCCTGCGCTGGAGCTGAAGGCAGGTCAGGCCACAGCGGGCCGCAAACGCTCGCAGAGCTCTCGTCTCGATCCGGCACCATTTATCCAGGTGCTCAGCCTCATCGATCAGCAATATCCCAGTGCGTAAAGTAGCTAAGTCCAAGCAAAAGCGCAAGCTAATAGTTGATTGCCTTGCAGCCACGGAACGCGGTGATGTTCTGATCTTTGTCAGCGGCGTTAATGAGATCGACAGCGTATGCGCTGCCATTGCGGAGTATGCCAAAGAGCAGATGCACTGGCTCGTGCTGCCACTGCACAGTGGCCTGGCCCTGGCCGAGCAGGACAAGGTCTTTGACTATGCGCCCGACGGCACACGCAAGTGCATTGTGTCCACAAACATAGCGGAGACATCGTTAACGGTTGACGGAGTCCGGTTCGTCATTGACTCGGGCAAGGTTAAGGAGATGAGCTACGACGCCAGCTGCAGGGGACAGCGACTCAAGGAGTTCTGGGTATCCAAGTCGTCGGCGGAGCAGCGCAAAGGTCGCGCCGGGCGCACGGGACCAGGTGTTAGTTCTAGAATTTCCTCTCTCTCTCTCGTCTCTTTCTCACTTTCGCTCACATTTTCACACTTCGTACACAGGTGTGCTTCCGCCTGTTCACACAGCAACAATTCGACGCGTTCGAGGCCTACCCTACGCCGGAGATTTATCGCGTGCCGCTGGACACAATGCTGCTGCAAATGGTCTCCATGGGCCTGCCCGATGTACGAGCCTTTCCCTACGTCGAGTCACCCGAGGCGGAGCGGATAGAGCAGACGATTCTCTCACTCAAGCAGCACGTAGGCACAGGACATGTCCCACTGTGATCATGTTGTGACCTCACCCAATCGTTCGTTGCAGTGTGCACTTAGCGTGGACGAGAAGATCACACCGCTGGGCAGCTCATTGGCCAATCTGCCCGTGGAGCTGCCCGTCGGCAAGATGCTGCTCATGGGCTGTGTCTTTCCGGAAGTGGAGCAGTTGCTCACCTTGGCCGCCATGCTCAGCGTACAGAATCCTTTGACGACGCGCGCCCACACGGATCAGCGCTGTGAGCGCGAACGCCAACCGTTGGAATCCGACCAGGGAGATCTCTTCACGCTGCTGCGTGCCTTCCGCGATTGGCTGCGCCTGAAGATGGGTCGCGAGAACACCCGCAAGTGGTGTCTGCGGCTGGGCATAGAGGAGCAGCGCTTCTACGAGGTGTGCAAGCTGCGTCAACAATTCCAGCGCATACTCGAGAACTGCCACATGGCCAGGACCGCAAACTCGCAGCTCACAGGCGCAGAGCGAGCGCGTCGACACGGCGAGCTGCGCCAGCTTAAGGCGCTGAAGCGTCGCCAGCGCTACGAGCAGCCGCGCCAACGGAAGCTGCTCAGACGCGACCAGCAGCTGGCCATAGAGAAGGAGGAGGACGACGACGACAAGGCCGGCAGTTCGGCGAATGTCGGTGACGATATGCGCGATGTGGACTTTCGGTTGCGTCACGATGCCCGCCAGCTGGCGCTGTTGGAGCGTTCAGCGCATCTCGATCGGCATCGGCATGTTATGCTGCTCAAGCTCTTGCTGGTGAGCGGCTTCTATCCGCAGCTGGCCATCGCCGATGAGTTCAACTATTGCAAGGGCGGCGGCCAACAGTTCTTTCACACACAGCTCAAACCGTTTGTCTCGCTGCATCCGAACTCGCACTTCGCCAAGAACTATGAGCTGCTGAAGCTGGCCGAGAGCGATATACACCCCAAGCCGCAATACTATACGCCCAAGCAGCTGCTCAGCGAGCGCCATCAGCTGCTCTGCTATCAGTGAGAGATCCTCCATGTTGTCTCGCCCATCCTCAAGCTAATCTCTATTTCATTTGCTTGCAGATCCCTGCTGGAGACGGCCAAGCCGTATTTGATGAACTGCATACGTTTGCCGGCCGCCCAGACACTGCTGCTCTTTGGCTTTGCCATCGCGACCAATCTGGGCATCTCGCGGGTCGTTTGCGACGAATGGCTCTGCCTGGACTTTCCGCAACCCGGCACCGGAATGCAGCTGCTGAGTCGAGCAATTGAGCTGCGCAGACGCTGGAGCCGTCAGCTTTATGATAAGCTCAATGGTACGTGCGTCCATCGCGGAGCTCTCCACTGCCCGGTCAACTAACAACTTTTCTTCTCACAGAGCTTAAAAACAGCGGCAATGAAGCCGCCGGTTCCAGCGCGTTGCCTTCGGATAGCGACTCGCTGTGGCACGATCTGCTGGACTTCATGAGCCTGGACGTGGTATATAGCATAAAGCGTCTGTTGCCCGCCGACCTGAAGACGCTCTACACACGGTGTCCGCCGCCTGGGCAGCTTTCCACGCTCTCTGTGAATCCATTTGCCCCCGACTATCCGATCAGCGAGAACAGCGAAAAGGGCGGCCTCAACATCTCCGAGCATGTGGTCTATGGCTGTCTGGCCGAGCTGCCCTGGACACTGGCCATGGAGTCGGCGCTGCAGGCGCAGTCCTGGCAATGTCCCAACTGTGACTATGAGCTCGAGCAATTCGATGTAATTGAACAACTGTTGCATCGCCGGAACTGTGAGGGACGTCAGCGAGAGCCCACAGCCAAGGCTGCATCCGGGGATGCACCCGCGACGGCGAGCAGTTTACGCGGCAACAGCGGCGGTTACTATTGCAAGAGCTGCGACCGTCATCTGCAACTCTCTCAGGTCGATATATTGCGGCATCGTCGCAGCTGCACCATGCTCAAGTGATTCCGCTCAACAGGTCTGCCCAATAATACAGGCCGGCACTGTATGTATGATATTTCTGCCGTAGCCAAGACACAAACCGCCTGAACGGCAGACACTTTACGGTGGCCATTATTATACATTAGAAGCAACAACTCTTTGATGCCGTCTCGCTCGCTCGCTCATATACACAACTATCCCACACACACACACACACACATTTATAAATAAAGCTCGATTCAATTTTTTTTTTTTTGAAAAAAAAAATTATTTTATCTCTTATCGTCTTCCTATCTTCCTGCTCCCTATCTTTTGGAGGGTTTTCGTTTACTTTTTTATTTAGTTTTTTTTTTATCTATAGATACATACTAGTAATTGTCTTTTTTGCCATTGAGTTTGTTCTTCTTCTAATACTTGTAGTAATTTTGAAATGCGAGCATCGGCAGTTCAACGCTTAGGAATTCAGCTATATATACAATTAGTTCACATATAAATTCAAAAGCATATATGTCTATATAGTTAGCGCTTTATATAATACTAATCTCTATTTATAGGCTGAGCCCATAGCAGTCAGAGGAGTTGCTCCGATGGCAACTTCAAGACGCCAAGCATTACATTCCGAAAGTGAGAAAAGAAACGAAAATCGTTAGGTGGAAAAGGACAATTTTCGTGTGAAAAATAGAGTTACAAAAATGTGAAAAAATTTCGACAAGTGGATGAACATTGAAAGGGGGAGGGGGTGAGTAGTGAGTGGTGGTGGGATTGTGGTCTTAGTAGATTTTGGAACGAACGTAAACCGAAAATAAATTATAGACTAAAATTAGTTGGTAAAAGTAGTCTTGGTCCACAGAATATCCTCTTTAGGGCATGATGTATTCCAAATCGAATTTGGCTCCGATGCGTGGCATGCGCGGTCTCCGCATAATCTTGGGCTGCAAGCAAGAGATTGTCCATATGAGCACGGTTTCAGAGGGTATTCGGGGATCAGCTTACCTTCGCGGAAACCGATTCCTCGCCTGAGGCGACGCTGCTGCTTTTTTCTACGTTTAAAGGCTTAACGATAGAGAGCAAGAGAGAGAGAGAGAGAGAGAGAGAGAGAGAGAGAGAGGGAAAGATTAGAGCATGCTCGAAAAATTCAAAAGGTTATCATCCATTTACCGTTATCTTGAGCGTACGCATCAGCTCTGAGCTGGGGTCATTGGCGAGCGGGGTGCTGCTGCTGCTGCTTTGGGCTTGGGACGGACCACCCGCCGCTACTGAGGAGTTCGCCTGCTGCGCGTCGGAGTCGCTAGCGTTCACGCTGCTGTTTTTGCTGCCTGTCTCCTAAGGAGAGAGGAGAGAGAATTGCGGATTGCTGGAGACGAATGCTGTGCTCAGTCTGGCGTACCTTTTGGCCCGACTCGGCCGGGGCTTGACCTTGACCAGCACGCTGTGACACTCTCTTGGGCCGGTAAGCCTGGATGGGCACAAAGTCCTGGATGGATG
>JABVZX010000347.1:35557-48272 GCA_020883565.1 Drosophila pachea
CACGAGAGACGCTGCCGGCATATCGACCATTTGCTGTGTGTGCTGATCCCACTGCTGCCCGGACACGTGCTCCGACTGGCGCTTGGCTTGCTCCTGCCAAAAGAGCGGCGGCTGCGGCAACTTCTGCAAAGCGAAAAAAACACACATATTAAAGATATGCTCAGATCTCAGGCGAGGGCGAGTCTTACAGGTATTTGGCTAGTCATTCGCAAGGACAAGGGCGACGGCTTCAGCAACGTTTGCGACTGGAAGTCTGGCGTGCTGGACACTTCGTCCGATGGCACTTTCAGGCCGAGCAGCATCTTCAGCGCCTGTGTTTGATTATCGGACTGAACTGGCGCTGCAGCGCCGCCCTCTCTGCGGGGCTGCTGCTGCTGCTCCTCAATTATTTCCTCTACTGGATGCGGCACAGCTGCCCCACCAGCCTCAGTTCCAGCTGCGACGGCAGCTGCCGCTGCCGCTGATGTCGAGGGCGCTGTAGAGTAGGTACCGAACGCATCGGTGGGGATTTTGGGGACATGCGTTTTTATGGTAATCATATTGTTTGTTTTGGTGGCGGCGCTCCTGAATTGGGACGGGCCCTGTTGCTGGCGCCAATTCTCACGACCTTCTTGCACGAACTTCGATTCAACTCTCGGCGGCTTGGGCTCTTCGATGTCTTCCAAGTCTGTAAGGGGAAGAGAAGGATTAGCGATGGTTTTAAGTAACGCTACGGGACAGCTCACCAGACAAATCGATGATCAACAGTGCACTCTCGGGCACTTTATAGACACGCCCCTCGGCCAAGCCGTGTATATCCCCGCAATTGGGGACGGGCCGGTCGAAGAGCAATTCGCAGAAGATCTCGACGGAATTGAGGCATTCGAGGCGCACGGGATTGGGATCGGTAATCGGGTGTATGCCAATTACGGTGCCCGTTATGCCCACCGGCACCATGTAGACGGTGCGCACGACCACGACACGATCAAAGATACGCACTGTGCCCGGCTTACGATAGACATGGGGCATCCTAACGTTCGGCTTGACCAGCAGATGCGGCTTCGCCTGCAGCTTCACATTCTTGACGGGCCTCATGCTCAGATCTTCGATAGCGTTGAGCATCAGCTGAACAGTCTCCTTGCAAACGGTGCGGGAGCCGCAGGGGACGCGATCCACTTTCATATGCGCTTGCTGGCGCACCCAATTCGCGACGTCCTCGACAAGATGCTGGCCCATCTGCTGGGGATAGATGTCCTCCTCGTAAACAAATTCTCCGCGATCCGTGGTCGTGGACAAGCATTCGATAACTTCCGGAAATTGGCGGGTATAAGTGCAAATCAGATCAAATGCTTCCCTCGAGTAGAACCATTGATTGTTCACACGGCGACAATAGCCGGCGCGCTCCTCGTTCAAGCGCGGATACTTTAGCTGCAGGCCGATATTCTGCTTCGACACATTCTCCATTTTCTCGCGACGCGGCCCCAAAACAACCCAGACCGTGCCGGTCAACCGACCCAGGCATCTATTGGATATATTCAGATCGCGACAGATCTTATGGGCATTCAGATAGTCCCGGTCCCGATCATCCTCCATACGGCGGGCAGACCACAGCTCAGGCTCCGGCCTCACACACAGATTAACTGTAAAATCGAATAAAAACATATATTAAATGTCCGCACGAAAGGGTTACATTTCGGGCAATAGTTCTATATGCTATACGCTTCTGCTATTATAATTGAAAAGAGTGCGTAGGAAAGGGACAAACATAGCAGACGGTACGCCGTCAGGTCAAGGTCAGTGTGAGGAAAAGAGAGACAGACAGAGAGAGAGAGAGAATCGGTTTGGGTTCTGTGCCACACTCGAATTAATGCTGCGCTCCTTTTGCTCTGCAAGGCACCCACAATCTGGGAATCGTTTCCTTCCCGGCCTTGCGGCCTTGGAGAAGTTGGAAGAAGGTCATTACCCTGTATGCGTCCGCATTTGTAAACCATCATCGGATCCAGGACGGTGCCCTCGCAGCCCAGATAGGGTTTGCCGATGAAGAAGATCTGGCTGCCCACCGGAAAGAAGTGCTCAATCTTGTTGAATTGGGTGCGCATATTCTCTTGCACTTTGATATCAGTGACGATGCCCTGGGCCGGATACGCTGTGATCGCATTGCTCCACATATTCTTCATGTAGATATTGGCCCGTGGACCAAACTCCACAAAGCTGCCGATGTAGGTACGTACATAGACTAGAACATCGAAGCTGGGAAACTTGATGGCCATCCGGCTGGTGAAGCTGTAACGAGACACGAGAGTTCATCAGCCAATCTGTTATTCCACTGTCTAGGCTGTCTACACTCAACTGTTCCTCGAGCGATTTGCAATCGGCATCGAAACGCCGCGAATCATTATCGTGCACACCATCCCGATCCATGAATTTCTCGCGTGTGGCCAGGTTCACCACCCGGGCCTTGACCAGATGCGGCCAGCCAATATATATAATATTGCCCAGATGCTCATTGGCCACTTCAGTGAGAATATCTTGCAATGGACGCCTCTTGGGCAACAACACCATGCTTCGATTCCTGCTGGGCTGCTCGAACACCTTGACGCGAAAGTATCGCAGCTCAAACTAAATCCCAGTAGATGAAATGAAACAGTGAAGAAAAGATGGCGCGTGTGAGATTAGTTGGGCAAAAAGAAATGTATATGATTTCCTGAGAATTTCGCTTACGTCAAACGGCAAATGCCTCAGAGTTGGGAAGCCGGGGAAAAATACATGTCGTGCCGCATTCTTCAGCTCAACGCACACAGTCTGGGACAGATTGAGCGCTATGTCGCCGGCCCAGCGGGCCCTCTCCGTGCAGAAGGTGTGCTTTAGGGATTTCAGTGGCGGGATCGCCTTCAGTGGACCCTGAGACTTGAGAGTGTAGTCGTATTGGTACATGGGTCCATGGCGATTTCGTTCGCGTTCCTCCTTCTTCAATAGCGGCTCACAGTCGGCCATTGCGCTGAGCAGGCGAGACTCCTCGATGAAGGGTATGAGGACAACAGCCTCCCAGTCGTTCTTTTTACCGTTCAAATCGCTCTCGAATTCAGTCGGATAGAATTCGGCCAGCGGGCTGTCCCTCTTCAGCATCAGGTCATGATAGGCCACCGGCAGGAGCTTGACACTGGCCGCTGGCAGCACCGCAAGGAGCTGTAATTGTCCGGGAATATGTAGATCGCTATATCGTTAGATATATCCTTAAATACCTGCTGAAAGGGCAGGAACGGTCTGCCCAAGGAGAACTTGACTATGGTTTCTCGTATGTTGGTCAGATCGCTTATGAACGGCGCATAATGATAAGGGTAGTACCAATCCCAGGACTGCACGCCCCTGTAGTAATAGTCGAGTATCCACTGGATGGCTTTCACGTAATGATGACCCAGTTGGTTAATTAAATTCTCCTGCAGTTCGTTTTTAAACTTATTGCGGTAATAGTTCCGTTTGTAATTCTCAAACTCGTTACGCAGCGCTGCCTTCTCATCGTTGAGGTCTACATCGCTGTCGCCTTCGTAGAGCTGCACCGATATACATATACAAATTAAGGGAAATTAATGGCATGAGAGATTCGCCAGAGACTCCTCAAGTCAACCTAAGGACTCTTCACTCCTGCTCAATGTCGCCACCAAGGCAACAAACATCTGCCTGAATGGCAATGCAAAAAGTGAGCCGATGCGATTTTTGTTTTTTTTTTGGATTTCAAAATTACCTGCATGCTTTGGTCAATAAGCTCTGTCAGATCATCGTTGTAGCCCTCGGCGTTGTCATTCTTCACGTCGTCGATGTCCACATCGAACGCCTCGGTCTTTGCATTGATATATTTTAGAGCGTCGCTGTGCTCCTCGAAGAGCTGCAGCTCCACCTCGCTGAGGGCGTCCATGAACTGCTGCAAGCGATCCAGATTCAATTTACCATGCTCGTTAATATTACCGCCCAGCTGCTTATAGATCCGTATGTATGTCTTGTACAGCAATGGGAACGCATTCGACGAGATATGGAGACAGGGCAGATGCGGAATGAAATCATTGCCGACCATAAAGCTCATAAGGACCCAGTCATCAATCAGTTCGGCTATATCGATCTCATTTTCAGGCGTTGAGAGCTCATGGAACTCCAGCTCCAAATATTCACGCAACAATCCCAGGTGCAGCAGAAAGAAGCGAGTCTCCTCTACCGAGGTACGCTTCGCACTCCGACCAAATTTCACCTCCTCGCGCAGGACTACGAAATGCAATTCGTGAGTGCACATGCCCAGAATGATGAGATCCGCATCCAATCCATATAGGCAATGACGCGTATTGGGATCGTAATTTGGCTGCGCTTTCATATATCGTATATAGTCCATTATCTTGTGTTCCCCTTCGCCGGGCGTCTCCTGTCCACTGAGGATTACGCGACATTTTTGCCACAACGGATCCGTTGAGACTTTGGTCCGCAAAAAGCAGCGCAATCCATTTTGTAGTCTCACCATAAACTCGGTGCCGGGCGTAATGCAATTGCTATCAAATCGTTCATGTTGTCGTTTCTCGCCCCGCTGCAGCGCCTTTGCTTCCAGCACCTCCGCTTCGCGGGCCGAACGAAAACGTCTGCTCCGTTGCTGGTTCATCTTGGCACGCGGAGCCACACCATCGACAGCGAGAAAGAATAGCTTCTGTGGCTTGATCAAATAGAATAGTTTGTCAATATAGTTGTAAATGTCCTGGAAGATCTGCGTCTCCTCTAAATGGAAGTGTATATTGTTGTCATCAGGATGGGAACAATTATGTACAATACCATTCATGTCCAGGTACAGATTATCAAATTCGGGTATCTGTGCAAAAGTGGATGAAAAAAGAGGTTATGAGCAGAAAATGAGAATGTAGGTGAATAGAAGTTGCAGAAACCATACATATGGATATGTGTATGTACTTACGCTATTCTCACGCGCCAATTCGCTGAGGCAAGGATAGCGTTCGCTGATATAACGAAAAAACTTCGGTACACCCATTGTGCCGGTACTTTTAAGGTTTAATTGTTATGGGGCAGTTATAGTTTATATATTTTTCCGTTCCTTAAATTATATATCCTTGCCACGTCTTCTACAATGACAAACAATAAATATATTGCACAGAAAATTCCAACTTTTTTTTGTGTGCAGCGTGACTGCTTTCTGAATGCCCCTAAATACCAATTATCCCACTCACTACCTAAATACTAACAAAATACTCTTGTAAAGACAATATGTACCTAATACTGTGCTCACTGGAAAAGGTGACACACAGCTCAGCTGTGACTTGTGCCTACCTAGTGGTGTAACATCGGTTATTTATCGATATTTATCAAATATTGATATATAGCAAATATTATATTTCTTTTAATATTTTTAGGTCTTTAGAAAAATAATTATATAATAATTAATTATAATAATATATAATACCTATTGCTAATAGTGCAATTTACAAAATTTTCGGCCACAACTGACAGTAAATATCGATATATTTTTGAGTTTCATGACATGCAGTTTGTAGTCAATATGTACTCTAACAGCTGTCACCAACAACAACAAAAAGCGCTTGTGTTCCAAAATTTTACGTAATTTTGATTGTGATTTGCTGTAAATTGCTCGGAATTCTATTAGAAAAGGAAACAAGCAAAAAATGTCGCTAATCCGTCAGGCGTTGGCCCGCAGCAGGCCCACAATGCAATTGTAAGTGTTTCTTTGTAGGAGTTTGCACCCCACATATTCCGTTAAGATGTTCCTCCCACATTCAACTCTTCATCCTTTCTTTCGTTTTACATTATTAGCACGGCTCGCCGCTGGGCATCGCAGGATGTTGGACCTATTGACCCAAGCACCGCTCTAGCCCGCCCAGAAGAGTTAGAGCAGCGCAATAAGCTAAGCGGCAAAATAACTGTTCCAGTTGCTGTCAACCTCAGCCCAATATCAGGCGTTCCTGAGGAGCACCTGAAAGATCGTCGCGTCCGCATCCATATCCCACCCAAGAATGCGATGCAGAGTGGCACCAATAATATCAACTGCTGGCAGATCGAGTTTGATAATCGCGAGCGCTGGGAGAATCCGCTTATGGGATGGGCCTCCTCGTAAGCTCCAATGAAACTCTTGTCTTGCAGCTGCGAATGTTGCGCTATCCTTATCTCTTCTACTTATTTTTAGTGGCGACCCACTATCTAATATGAATGTCAAATTCGGCTCTAAGGAAGAAGCCATTACCTATTGTGAACGCAATGGCTGGCGCTGGTACGTGGATGGCGATCTGAAGCCAAAGAAGGAGCGCGTCAAGAACTATGGCGTCAATTTTGCCTGGAACAAACGTACGCGCGTATCTACCAAGTGAAAGGGTTTCAGAACTTGTTCCAATCTGTCCCAAGTAACAAATGACGCGTTATCAATTATTGAATCGATTTTTTTTCTCGCCGATATTAAATCATAAACTAAAACGTGAACATCCGATCCTAATGAAAACGAGATCATGGGCGTTTGGGCTTTTGTCTCTCATTTTCGAGTGTGTTTTGGACTAGGACTCCTGTATCGAGTGCGCCTTGGCGATCTCCTACGGCTCCGGCTACGCGATCTTTTCTGACTACGGTATTTCCTTGGACTTCGACTTCGCTCCTTGTAAAGCTTTGACCGGTTGCTGTAGTTGCGCGTGCCTGGAGAACGTCTGGAGTCACTAGGACTTTTGCTGCGCCGCCGATGGCGATTTTGGGTGGTATTTTGACTCCTACTGCCTTGCCGGCTCCAACTCCGACTACTACTTCTCCTATTGTTTGGACTGCCCCGCTTTGGGTCCCGTTGCGTATGTCTTTTCTCAGCTGCTGCCGAGCGTTGCTGATTCTCGTACTGTTGCTGTAGCGCTTGCATCTGCAACTGCACCAACTGCTGCATCTCCTCGTGCAACGTAGGCTTGCTCTTGCGATGTCTACGTTGTTTTTGATGGGCTCTTTTAGTCTCTGCTACAAGATGGGCAAAGTTGGCTTGCTGCTCAAAGCTGAAACGTTGCCGTGGTGTACGGCTGACAACGTGCTCATATATCACCAGCTTTTCAGCAGCACTGTAGTTAATCTGCAAATCCTGAAAAGTGTTTGACTCCGGCAAGACCTCCATCTGCCGCTTCTCAGGTAAAAGCTTCTGCAGCGTTTCTGAAGTTAACTGTACGCTATGCTCTGATGCACTACAGCAGCTCGATGGTAACTCTTCATGCGATATCTCATCTCTTTTCGTTGGTGGACGGTGCAACTGCTCATAGCGAAACAGCAATTTAACCAGGTAATAGCACAGCTGCATGTGATTTAACCTACCTGTAATACTCCTGCCTCCGTCCAGTTGAGGCGTTGCAAAAGCTGCTGCAGCTGCACCTTGGCCTTGGCCACATATTGACGTAGTGCATCCTGCGCATTGGCTTTCTCGCAGGCCATTCTGACTCCAAAATTGTATTACAATTCTTAGTTGCCGGCTTTCGAGTCAACAGCATTTTTGATTAAAAGCCGGAAGGTCACACTCAAAAATACCAAAATATGAAATATGCAAAATAAAATAACTTGCCAAATAACTTGGTTTGAAAATAAATGCGATGCAAAGATTTGACAAAACGATTAACCGTAAAAATATATTTATGCTCAATGTCTTCCATTAAATTTTATTTAGCTCCAAAATAGAACCGTGAAAGCCATTATTAAGCATGCGCCACCGACCCAAGGCGATTTACGTTCTCCAATGCGCGCCAGCTTCCAAAATGTGCCCAACACACTACGAAATTCATTAACGCGATATCAGTTTACATTAATAATTGCTATTTATTTCAGAAGAACTCACCCCGTTTTGTTACGATCAATGATACTGGGAAATAGGGAGCGCAAATAAGCACAGGTGCATATTAGCAGCAGAATGACCGACAATAAGCTTTGGAAATTGAATAGTGCACTCTGCAAAAATCAGTAATGAATAATTCATTAACTTGAATACATGGAAGAAGATAATAGTAATAGAAGATAATAGTTGTAGTTATTACCATTTTGTTGAGTAGCTTCCTCGCTGAGAGGCTTAAACAATATAATAATAATAAACAGTGACGTGCCCCGTTTAGTGTGGCCGAGCTTCCAATTTTCGATATTGTGTTGCCGGTGGAAATATCGCAGCACACCAGTATAATATTCGCTATCGATTGTTTTTGTGTTTTTCGCGTCGTTTAATGTGTGGTCGATTTAATCGATAACTTTAGTCAGCCATACATCGAAGTCTCTAATACGCTGCGGGATTTTTTTGCTCTATTACTATTTTTTGTCGTAATTGTAATTTGATCATCGGATTGCAAAACCTCTAAGTTCCTGCTAAGGTTTATGTATCGGGGACGCTATGAATGAAATGGTTCCAATAACGATAAAAATGAAAGTTTCCGCCAATCGCGTCTAATAAGAAAAAATACTTTTTACTCAGTCGTGCGTCGGTGTGTTTGCGTTTGAGTGTGTGCGTGTGTGTGTGTGTGTGTGTGTGTCCGAGTGTGCTGCACATAGCGCATCGTTCGGTTGAACTTTAAATACAAACACAGTAGACTAAAACAGCGAATTGACCAACCAATAAGTACAGTTATATCGAAAAGAACACTAAAAAAATAAATAAAAATAAAAAAAGCAAAGTTGAATTCTGCTGTTGGACGCGAAGTCCTCGGATCCGTTCGTCTGACAGGGAAGTTAACAATTTGAGTTCGTGCTCTGCATTGCAATTCTTGAGAGTAACTTGCGCGTTCTTCGAAAGGAGAAAATAATTGCTAAATTTTTTTTCGTACGTCTTCGTATATAAAAATCTGTAGTACCACTCGTATGTACAAGTTGTTTGTTGTATATGTGGTATATGCGTGTGTAGTGAGCTCTGCGTTGCGTTTTTGTTGAGTATTCTAGCCGCTGAAGCACTCCTGTGTGCGCGCGTGTGTGAGTGTACGAGTGAGCGAGAAAGCACCGACATCAACAACAACAACAAAACTATATACACAGTCTCGACTCTCACACTCTTGCCATGTTGACACTCTTACGGATTCGGACTGCACTTTTATAGCGGTAAGTTTCAATGCAAATATGTTCGTAAAAGAGAGAGGAAAATAATTGCAACCAGTAGCGTTTAAGTTCGAAATAAGTTAGGTCACACTAGGCCTTTTTCAAAGGAATCAAATTGTATACACACGTATATGTATATAAATATATGTACGAAGCATATACATGTGTGTGCCGTTGTCGGCAGTGCTTGTGTATGGGTGACAGCGCTGGTCGCTGTTAAGTTTTGCATTTTATTTACAGCATACTAATCGTCATATAATTAGGTGTGCTAAAAAAATGTGAGTTCTGTATGGCACATTATATTAAAGAAAGGATTAAGCCGCGTGAACAAATAATAGAAGTAGCTATATATTTATTTAAGATATACATATATCGAGACATAAAAATTGAAAGCGATTATATACATATGTATATGTATGTGTATGTATATATTAGTCTTCGTTATAGTTAATACTTTTGCCTTTTGAAAAAGGCAGCTATACATCTTGCTACTGCTGTTACTAGTGTTGCCTCTACGCCGCCGTCGTCGTTGTCGTAGTCGCCGTCGCTGTCGTCGTCGAGTTGTGTTCAGTCGATATCTTCTCATCGCAGACATTCACCAAAAAAGTGTTGGCCAAAGCAGCAGCAGTTGCAAGAGCGCGCAAAAAAAAAAAAGAAACGAAAAAAAAAAAACGAGAAAGTATCGGCATACATTTATTATAAAAAGCAAAAGCCAATAATTTAAGGAAAAATTAATTTAAAATTTTTGTTAAGTGAGCAACAACAAAAGTGTTTGCATAAAAAAGTCAAAAAAGACGGGCCAGAGCAGAAGCAGGCAATTTTTTGTCTCTCACGCTGCGTGGCTGCTGCGCCTGTGTGTATGTGAGAGCGAGAGCAAGAGAGCGCACGCCACATAAAGTTTTGACACTCGGCACAGCCAGCAACAAGCTTTTCGCCCTACTGTGTACGAAAGATAGAAAGAAAAGGTAAGAGATGCACTCGAATTCATTTATTTTGCTATGTTTTCTATGAAACATACACACAAACACGAAACACCACCACAAATACACTCTGACAAGTTGGAAGAAGGAATTACATTGGAAATGCATGCTTCTATTAAGAAATGAAAAAGTTGTTAAATGTGAATTTGGCTCTCTTGGGTTTTGTTGTTATTTTTTCTTTTGCCATTCCATTTATTTTCGTTGTTACGTTTGTTTTACGTTTACGCTTCGTTATCAGTTGGCGTTGTTTTTTTTTTAATGTTTTTATTTAATTGCTTTTTATGCCTAATTCTTGTCAATTTTTTTTTGTTCATGCAAATATAAAAATATAATAATTCATTAGAAAATATATTTGTATATTCTACGCAATTTTTTTTAATATTATTTAGACATATCATCCTGCGTTTGTGCTGCTCTCTGCAGCTCTACGTGTTCGCATACAACTTTTTCGCGCTCTTTCCCTCAGTCAGTCTCACACATACTTAGGCGTTCACAGTGAGAGCTTTAGCAGTGTTGCATTTAAGCGCGCGATTCTTTTCGTGCTTTTTCCATTCAAATAATTCGTGTTAACAGACCCGAACGCTGTTGTTGTTGTGGAAGCTGTTTCGTTGTTTCGCGCGTAAACCCGTTTATGTTGTTTACGGTTTTTTCGAGCAACAATATGCCAAATGTAGTCGAAATTTGTAAACCGGTACCAAGGTACCGGGGAGTATTCTATGCCAGTTTCTGATTACGCGCTGAAACAATAATTTGATTTGATTTCTTCTGGTGTGCAATGCAATGTAATATCAATATAAATAAAAGCATTCGTATAGTTATATATTGTATTGAACTCAAAATAAATATTTCGGTTTATAAAAAAGATTTCAAATTTGATCGAATCACAGAAGAGGTTACATAAACATTTTAACAATCAACACGAGCGAGCGCAAAAGAAATATTTGCTTATCGATGGCTCTTCCAATTGCGATTCCAGTCGTCCATGACGTCAGTAAGCCAAAATTCGCAGATAACGAAAGAAGACGAAAACATCAGTCTCAGCTAGTGAAGTGGTGTCCAGTGTTCTGCAGCTTATATCACATTTTCATTAATATTCGCTCCAGGCAGCAGTGCCGAGAGCTTGCAGCTGGAATAAGGAGAAGCTGAAGCCGATTGCGGACTGCAGCTTTCAATAATCTCTTATTGTATACATTTGCTTATGTTTCATTACTACTATTGAAATGTTGTCAAGGCCATTATTGCTCTTGGTCCATCACATGTTGAATTCTAGCTGGCTCCTTGCACACGAACACATGCACACTGCACGCGAACAGTTATAATACGCGACCAAAACGGGAGAGACTGAGAGAACGGGAGCGAAAGAAAAGGAGAGAGCAAAAGCCAGACTCTGCACTACCTGCTTCTCGCATATACACGCACACTCTTTGCATTTTTCGTTAGATTGTTGCGCACCATTTGTGTCTCCCCCTTGCGAGTCCCTTTTGTGCTCATTCTTCTCGTTTCTTCTGTATAATAATTTTTCATTATCGATTTGCGTAATTTGGCAAACAAATAAAATGTGAGAATAAAATAAATAACGCCGCGTTTCCCGCATAGTGATGCTAGACATTGCAGTCGAGCCGCCCAACATCATTATTTAGTTCATTTGTGCTCCACGTTACATGCAGTTCTGTGATTTTGTATGTATGATGGTTGTAGCAGCAGCAGCGACAACATGCAACATATGCGACGAGAATAGCGTTGTAATTTTTGTCGCCTGTACTAGGGAATATTGCTAATTAAATTAGGAAATATAGCAAATATAAATATCAGTATGTATATGTATGCGTGAATGTATGGGTGAAGAGAACTGTACTAGGATATATATATGTATACATATATGAGTGTGTTTGCATTGCAAGTGCAACTGACGTTGTTTTCGTCATGGCACATGCGTTGCGCGTTTATAACGGTATCAGAGCAGCGCTGCCTGCTACCGTTCATAATCCACGCATTAACAACGTTTTCGACAGCGAAAATCGCAACGTCAGTGCTGCGCGTAATTTAGCTTTTCTAGCCGCCGTTTATACTTAAGCTTAGCGTTAAGTGATATGTCCATATGCGTGGTTTGATGATATATTGTTTTGAATTCGGCGTGCCGAATAATGTTCAAGTATGGCACATGCATAAAAAGGAAATAAGCCCCCTTTTCCTAGCCATTTTCCCATCATTAAAGCGAAGCACACTGGCTCTGGCTCTGCGGTCAATGGCGCAGTACTGGCGCGCTGCTTGATAGCGACGGCGCTTCGTCGAAGGCGTTTCGTCGCTTGCGCCGGGCCAGCAGCGCAGCAGCGGATCGTTCGCGTGCCGTTTTCGCTGCTTTTTGCCTTTTGCTTTTTGCTCATTCTTATTTTGACAAGCGACGTGTGCGGAACGCATTACGCGCGGTGGTCTTCGTCTGATCAAATTTCGTTTACCTTTTTGTGCGTAGCGCGGATCCAACAAACTAACACGCTCGCACACACACAAACACACACACACACACACACACTTATATTGGAGCTCCATACTTGACGCTCTCTCTCTCACACACACATATATATATATATATATATTTCTGTGAGCCTGTGTGTGCCTACCTGTCTTGTGTTATTTTTTTTTTCTTCTGTGTTCTACTGCAAATATAAATTCCTAGT
>JABVZX010000347.1:71562-81607 GCA_020883565.1 Drosophila pachea
TGTGTGGTCGCTTGGTATTTATGCATTAAGTATTTTCGAGTATTTGCGTGAGAATTGCAGAGAAGTCAGGGTATTTACGCGCGCTCAGAATTTTTCAACTTGTTCCCGTAAATCTGATATGAATTTTGGCAGATGGATCGACTTGTTCCAGTTCGGATTGCTCCAAATCGAAATATTTTGAATCTTCATGATGACAGAGCCCATAATCAAATCTGTTTTGACAGCTCGCACCACAAAAACAAAACTAAAGAAAAGAAAAACCAAAATTACCCTTGTAGGCGAGCCAAGTAACAAAAAAAAAAAAAAAAAAACAAAAAAACAAAAAAACAAAAAACAAGAGAAAAACAGGTCGAGTGCTCCAAACGGCGGATTAAAGGGAGCTTGTGCATCGAACTCGAATACCAACGTTCATTTCGGCACATTCAATACGCTGGAAAAAGACTTAGACGATATGTCGTACGAGCTAACACCACTCGATGTGGAGGATAATGCCGCAGTCGATTTGCTGCTGGAAATGGGAGATGTGAACTGCTGGGACCTGGACACCGATATTATGGATGTGTTCGAAGTGAGCAGCGATGACGAGGACGGTCAGGGGCTGGAGCAACTCGAGCTGGACCAAATGGCACAGCCAAAGCAGGAGCCAGAGGAAGCTTCCGAATTCCAACAGGAGCCGTGGTACGAGAACGCTGACATCGACACACAAGTGTACGATGGCATGAATATGGTCAATCGCGAATATCCGGATACAGTCAATAGCGAAGATCTGGATGCAGACAATAACGAAGAGCAGGACACAGCCAGTGACGATCACCTGGACATGCGCACTGGCCGCAGCCTGCAGATATCCACTAGCAACTACGTGGACATAACCGCTGGCAGTTACTTCGACATAGTCGTTTCCAATGAACTGGACATAGTCGTTGCCGATAGCCTGAACATGGGCTCTGCCAATTACGTCGACATAATCATCGACAATGAGCTGGAAATAGTCGTTTCCGATGACCTGGAGATAACCACTCGCAATGTCGTGGACATAAGCACTGGCGATCATGTGGACGTGGACGCCGACGATCACGTCGACATAGACGCTGACGATCACGCCGATATGGACGCTGAGGATCCCGTGGACGTGGGCGTCGACGATAACGTGGACATGGGCGCTTACAATCGGGAGGACATGGGCGCTTACAATCGGGAGGACATGGACGCTTACAATCAGGAGGACATGGGCGCTTACAATGAGGAGGACATGGGCGCTTACAATCAGGAGGACATGGACGCTTACAATCAGGAGGACATGGGCGCTTACAATCGGGAGGACATGGGCGCCGACGATCAAATGGAAATGGGCGCCGACGATCACGAGAACATGGGCACTAGACGTTACCTCGACGTACTAGTCCCCAGTGACCAGGACATAGCCGTTGGCGATTATCTTGGCATCATCGTTCCCCGTGGCAACGGCTCAAACAACGCTGGCGCCGATGATATGGAGGGCGCATATGGTGGTGCCAACGGCGGCTCGGACCATGCCGGCGGCGATGGGGTCGAGGTGATTCCGTGCATCGTGGACGAATCGTATTTGAACATCGAACAGCAGCTGGCCCAGATGGACGGTAACGTGACGCCAACTAACGATGGTGAGTCAGCGGAAGCGATGAGCCCCGACCAGGAGGGCTTGCTTAATAGATGGAGCGTGGTGGCGCCCCTCGTGACCAGCGCCACAGTGGAGGTGATGCGTCTGTGCTTCGCCCGGATCTATGGCAACGAATATCGTATCTACGAGGCCCTGGACAATCACGGCTATCAGATGACGTCCAGTGAGCCGTATGTAATTGAAGGTGTTTCCAGCGTAGATGAACTGCCCGATTATTATCATCTGTTTAACGACTATGTCCACATCTTTCCGTACACCTCGCTGCCGGAGTATGTGAAGCAAATGATACTGGACGACACAGGCGCCGATGTGGTCGAGCTACTGAATAACTCCGATTGCCTAATGGGCATCGATCTGGTACCGGACGCCGAATTGGATATCATGTGTGTGGGACGTCGCGAGCATCTCACCTTAGAATTTCGCTCGGAGGTCGTGGCAGAGGAGGAGCCGCACAGCGGCATCAACGTTTTCGGCGAGGCCACCCGGGTCACATTGATGATTCACAACACACCGTTAGTACTTAATAATCACGCCATCCAGGAGATGTCCCATGACCCGGAGATGAATATCTTCTTCTATGTGAACAGCAACAGTATCTACATGCTGAATGGACGCATACTCTTCGAGTATGCTGATCTGGGCAAGCATGTCCTACCCATCAACAATGTCGACCTAATACCCTTCTCGCCGTCACATAACGGCACCAGCAGCTTGTGGAAGGTCGATTAGAGTACCTGAGCCACCGGCGAGCCTCAAGCAAAAGCAAAAACAATTCTAAAATCTTCCTAATATACATTTACAAAACATCTCCACTGGCAAAGTTCAACTGCCTGGGAAAGGGACATACAGATCGGGGGAGGATCGAGAGAGGAGAGATACACCTGCATCTAGACACACTTTACTTCCAATATACTTTATTGAGTTTTGAACGTACTGAATGACATTTGCTTGCACGCCTGGTTAACAATAACAATTGCATTAAATCGAATATACAATATGCTATATAATAACTGTAGTTAGTTAGGCACGCTGCTGCTGCGTTTCCAATTCAAATTATTATCATAAAAATATTAATATTCATTTCACTTTTTATGCACTCAACATTCGGCTTGACTTGGTTCTAATGATTTGCGTGTGTGTGTGTTGTTGTTGTTGTTGTTGTTGGTGTGTGTGTGTGTGTGTGTGAGTGTGTTGGTGTTGATTTCTATAATTTGTATAAACATAACGCAAAACGCACTAAGAGTGAGAAAAAAAATGTTAAAGACAATAAATAATAATTAATTACAATTACTTTCGTGGCAATCTTTATATATAAAACTGATTTCTGATTTTCTGTTGTTTTTTTGTTTTGTTTTTTTTTTTTTTTTTTTGTCTGGATGGCAACAAATAAATACTTCACTTTGGACGGGAGGGAAGCGAGGTAATGGGGTAGACATACAAATTGGATTCAACAAAGGTGTGAATAATACAAAAATTGAAATTATTCGAACATAAAACAAAATACTTGGGGTACGTAATTCTTAAAGCGCAGGAGCTGGGAGGAGGGGGGAGGGAAAATAATAATGTTTAGATTTGTAAATTTAACTAGTTAAAATGAATATTAGAAACTGTTCGGCTTAATTATGCGTGAGTGTTGTTGTTGTTGTTGTTGTAGTTGTTGCTATTTGGTTTGAGGAGCGAGTGTCTTCTAGTTGCTTAAAGCTGCTTGTTCTTGTTCTTGCTCTTGTTGTTGTTAGGCTTCCTTTCATTGTTGTTATTGCTTTCCATTTGGATCACTCTGCAGTAATTGTTGTGTGTGGATCGTCTGAGCATTCGTTGCAGTCAGCTCCATTTAAAGCTTGGCACAGATCTCGTTCGTGAACTCGGAACACTTGGCCTTGCCGCCGAGATCTCCAGTTAGATATTTGCTCTCCTTGATGGTCTCGAAGGCGGCACGCTCAATCTTATCGGCATACGAATTGAGCTCCATGTGACGCAGCATCATCACAGCGGACAACAGAAGCGCTGTGGGATTGGCCAGATCCTTGCCAGCAATATCGGGAGCTGTACCATGCACTGACTCGAACAGTGCACCATTTAAGCCCATGTTGCCCGAGGGCGTCAAGCCTAGACCGCCGACCAGACCGGCACACATATCAGACAAAATATCACCATACAGATTGGGCATGACCTGGCAGAGAGCAAACGGGAGTGATAACAATCGAATGGCAATTGGCATATGCTTAGAACTTACCAGGACATCGTATTTGCCTGGGTTTTGCACCATGTTGAGGCACACCGTGTCCAAGTAGCGTTCCTCGAACTGAATTTCCGGATACTTTTGGGCTGTGTCGCGCACACAACGCAGGAACAGGCCATCAGACATACGCCTGCAAACATACAGATATTCAAGGTCTCGTCTGGGTCTGGCTGGCTGCTAAAACTTACATAATGTTTGCCTTGTGCACAACAGTCACCTTTTTGCGATTGTTGTTCTTGGCATACTGGAAGGCGTAGTCAGCCACTCGCATGGACGCCTCCTCGGTGATAAGCTTGATACTCTGCACAACACCATCAACAATCTCATGCTCAATGCCGGAATACTCGCCCTCGGTGTTCTCACGAATGGTCACCACATCTACATCATCGTAGAGTGTCTTGTAGCCTTCCAGACTGCGGCAGGGACGTACATTGGCATACAGATTGAATTCTTTACGCAAAGCCAAGTTCAACGAACGATGACCCTTTCCCACGGGAGTCATCAGAGGACCCTTAAGACCAATCTTGTTGGTATTCACGGAATCGATGGCAGCCTGGGGAATGCCGAATTTGCCATCGGGTCCCTGAGCAGAAACAATATACGTAGAACGTTTAAAATTTAAAATTCAATTCAAATTTTTATGGTGTTGCCACCTGACGTCTTTTTTTGACGCGCTCAGAGTTGTATTGATTTCGATCAAAGTATCGACTACTCTCAAACAGCTGGAGCGAGATATGCCAATGGGCCGTTATTTGAAATTCTCGCTTTATGGATATATACTTACACGCACTGGTGTCACATCGACAGCTTCCCATTCAATGGGTACGTTGGCGGCAGTAAAAATCTTTTGCACGGCAGCAGAAATCTCTGGGCCAATGCCATCGCCGGGAATGAGCGTTACCTTTCTGGGGCCGGACGCATAGCCACGGCTGGCAGCGGGCGTTGTGTTAATCTGTAATAATAGTAAATTTACTATTATTCAAAGCTAACATTAACAGCAATAGGACAACAACAACAATCAGTCACGAAGTAAATACAAATCGCGTATCTATGTATCAGGTTGCCAGACGCCTGGTTACATAAGCACCAACATCTCGCGCATGCAAACGTAGAAGACGGCAACGACGCTGCAACCGTTTGTTGAGGTTAGAGCATTCGTCTGGCAAGGCGGATAGGCAGCAGAGTGTTGCCAGCACTATTTATGCAACCCGTGCGAATTGGGGGAAGCGATAAGCTAACGAACTGATTTATGATAATGATTATGAGCTTGCTCCCAAACCGTCGAAATTCAAAAGTTATTCGAGTCACATTTTTTTATAGGCACAAGATATAGAACTGCTCAGCGTGAGCCCACCCCCCTCAGCCGCCCCTTGTCTATTATGTGTTATGTAAAAGGAGCAGTTGACTTTTCGGATTTGTATCTCGGCTATCTGTAATGCTATAGTCGCTCCTCTTGGCCAGCGGAGTGGTTCGATTTTCGAAGTGCACGCACCTTGGCTTTAAGTGTTGCTCCGGCCAAGGCCGTTGACTCCGGTGCCGCATCACGCGCAGCCTGAAAACCCAATTGCTTGAGCTGTAATTTTTTTTTTTCGTTTTGCGTAATGTGTTGTTTTTTGCACGTTGGTTGGTTGGTTCGTTGTGTAGGTGGGTTCGTTGCATAGGGTTTTAAGTTAAGAACAGAATCAAAATGTTAGTTTTTGTTGCATTATTATTAAATTGTTCTCGTTCCCCCTGGAAGGCCGCACGTAATCACAATTAGGCAAATATTGCATCTGTATATGTGTATGTGCCTGCACGGGATCGCGAGGGAGAAGCGATGTTGCGAAAGGGTTGGCAATCGCGGTACACAATTCTTGCCTGTGCTTAACTGTCAAGGTATTAATTATATTGTTATATTATTATCCTTTAGACTCTTACAATTCTCTGTATAAATCTAGCAGCCATTGCGTTGAGTTTGAATATTTGCACTTGGTTATTGCACGTACAGAAAAAAATCGTCCACTCGCACGTCTGAGACTTTACTTTGCGCCCGCCGTATCGCCACCTAGCGGAAAACTGACAAATCTTGTGCAAGACTGATACGCACGTTATTAATTATCGAGCAAGAGTTGCCACATTAGTAATTTGTCACATGTTTCCTATTATGGTCGTTTTAATTAAATAATTAACTTTTTCCTAATACATACTTCTCATAAGTAGAAAAGCAGTTATTTCTATGTTTTGGTATGTATCTGTAAAAATTCTTATTGGATTCAACAGCTTACTATCAATTTCCATCAATACTTTTTTCAAAATACAGTGTTCATATGCTTTGCTCTACTAGCAAAATGTGTATAATATGTACATTTCTAAAATTTCAAGGATTTAAATTCTGAAAATATTTTCATAAAAAATCTGTTTAAAATATATGGATTGATCATGTTACGCTGACATCCCGAAAGAAGCAAGTAAATCGATACCGCTAAATAAAATTATCGATTATTTCTTTTGCGACTTTGTGTGTTACAGCCACAGTTTAAATTAATTCCAACTCTTGCGTTAAATTTGTCCTATATCATATACGCAAATCTAAGGAAATTAATTAGCTGCGTTTAAATAAAACATTTCGGTATCTGAAAAGATTATTACGGTAAATATTTGTATGTGACGGTTAACATAAATCTGCAAATTTACAAACCTACGGCAGACAAAGCTACGCTACGGTCGTTATTGGTAAAGTGCACTGTGAACGGCCAATGCAGAATAGTCATACGAGAGTTTTTTTCGCGTTCAGTTTAGGTTTTTAGTTACCTGCGCGCAACAACCCCGTTGCCTTAGCCGTTGTGCTTGCGTCCTGTGTTTCCAAATCTAAATCTCGAAAATTTACAAAAAATTACTGCTACCAAATGTGTACTCTGCATGCTTACCGTATCCGCTGCGCGTTGTAATTTGCTAACTAATTCGCTTAGAATACATAAGCGAAAGCAGCCGCAGCACCGTTCAGACTCCGAGTTTGTGAGGCGCGCGTCTTTATTTTATTATATAGTTTTGGTTCGCTACTTGTACTGAAGAGCCAAACGGGCAGCATTGAAGGTAAGCTAAATGTGAATTTAAATGTGTTTTATTTCCTTTAAAACTGTGCACTTTGCAATGCATCTCAGCTGCTTGGCTCAATCGCACACACACACGTTCGCATCTCTTGCACACAGTCACGCACGCGAATACACACACTCACACACATGTATGCTTGCGGGGCAGCACACGCACTAATACATTTGTGCGACTGTTTGACAGCACACTACACTACGGCCGTTCACGACAAAGTGCGACTCGTAGCCAGATTGCCTACTTTGCCTTATATATATATATATGGAGAACGCTGCCGAGTTTCTATTTAATATAATAATTTTTCTGTTGTTGCTTTGAAATGTGTGTGCAAGATATATCTTAACGAAAAGGCTTTGGCATCCGTTTTTCACAATTTCTATCCTCATTTCAATATCCTGTTGAGTGCAAAAAAAAAGAAAAAAAAATCTGTTGGTCTTTTCAGTTGCTCATCGGCTTGGAGGACGTCAATATAAAACAAAAAGATTGTTTTGAATTTTGAAACGCGCTACGGTTTTAAAAACAATCGTCACCCTGGAGAAGCAAAATAAACGCTCACAGCTCATTCGCGACAAAATGGTGTTGGCCGAGCGCAACACCGGCGATATTGTGCGCAATGGCCGCCGCTCACGTGGACCCAGCCCCAATACACACACAAGCGGTGCTGGCAGCGGTGCTGCTGGCCATGCCCATAATGCCGCCAGCGGCCTGGGCGGCGGCGCTGGCAATCATGCCACAAATGCCGCAGGCAACGAAAAGTCTACGGCCGCCGTACCGGGTGCCGGCACACCGGAAAGCTCCGATGACGATAACTGTGAGTATATAGATGATCGATCATATACAAACGTATTTCGTTTTATTAAAAAAATTATGAAATTTCGTTCGATATCTTGATCTCCATGTAGCCACAAAACGCAACGGCAAATCGAAGGCCAAACAGTCAGAATATGAAGGTAATTGAAGATTTAAACAACAATCTCATTCGAGGAAACCAATAACTAACTGTCTCTCGATTGTCCACACAGAAAAAATACGAGTTGGCCGCGATTACCAGGCAGTATGTCCACCGTTGGTGCCCGAAACCGATCGACGTCCCGAGTTGATGAACGAACGAGCTCTGCTGGTCTGGTCGCCGACCAAGGAAATACCCGATATCAAGCGTGAGTGGCAGCCAATCTCTATCTGAATCTTTCCTTTGCGTTCTCCTTGGCCCTAATTCCTCATTAACTGTATTATTTGTGTATGCGTAACTAACTCGTATTTGTCTCCGCAGTGGAGGAGTACATATCGGTGGCCAAGGATAAGTATGGCTATAATGGAGAGCAGGCATTGGGAATGCTATTCTGGCACAAACACGATCTGGAGCGAGCTGTCATGGACTTGGCCAACTTTACACCCTTCCCCGATGAATGGACCCTAGAGGATAAGGTGCTCTTCGACCAGGCCTTCCAGTTTCATGGCAAAAGTTTCCACCGCATACGCCAAATGGTACAGTTTCTCGTTATATCTATATATAGCGATCTTATGATCGATATTGTTATTATGCACAAATGAAGCACATGCATCGGTAGCTAACAATTGTTATTTTCTGATCAGCTGCCAGATAAATCGATCGCCAGTCTGGTGAAGTACTATTATTCGTGGAAGAAAACGCGTCATCGTAGTAGCGCCATGGATCGGCAGGAGAAAATGATTAAGGCCGCTGTCAAGGATGGCTCCGAGAATGGCAGCGAGGTGGGCAGCAATGAGGAGTCCGATAACGATAACGATAAGGTAATTATCAGTTGGAACTAAGCTCGAAACGATACAAAAACCAAATGAGAAAATCAAAACTAAACTAAACAACGACAAAAAGCAAGACTTTCACAACTCCTCCTCAAGACACCTTTCTCGTCTCCAACCACCACACCAAACAAGTACATCAATGCATCATTTCATTCATCCAAACACATGAACTTTTCCACAATTCAACATTAGCTCGATTTGTGCATTTTTAGCTGATAGCTAGAGGTCTCTCCACTCACGCTCAACTAGATGCAGACACCCACACGAGAATACCCACATATCTACATACCCACATACACACATACACACACCTACACAGATTCGCACTCACACACAAACACAGAAAGCTATATAAAAGGCTCCCCTCGTTATGTCAGTATTCGGGCTATGCCACACCCACAAGTCCTCCACAACTCCAGAATGAATGTAATAATCCATAATTTTTTCAATTGTTTATTATTGTATGATTCTCATGCATTACATAATCGATTTTTTTTTGTGTTTTTTTTTTTTTTGTGTTTTTTTTTTTTAAGTAAAATTTTATTTTGTGAAACTAATGCGCATGATTGAGGGCTCAGGCAAAAAGAGAATACTATTGTAAGCTAGTTGTAGGCTAAAATTTAGCAGTTAAGTTCCATATGTACTTGAAAGTATATATGGAAAGTATATAAGAAAATGAAAATCTATGTAAATAATTCGAAAGCGATTGAGATTCTCTTAGAATCAATATGGATAAGGAAAGTAATACTTAAGAGTCTCCAAATAGATTAGAGATTAGAGAGAAAGATCTAGACGCGATGTCTGTAATTACTGCAGTATTATCATCAGACTCTAATCCAATATTAACACGTATCAATCAAAGGGAGCCTTCTGACAACCGAAGTGGGGGGGGGGGTTCCTTCGAGCGGTATATGTGTTGCTTGTACATGTGTACGTTTGTATGTGCGTGTGTGAGCATAGTAATTGCAGTAGGCGGGGCTGAAAAAAAAAAAAAACTAAAGTTCCGGCAAGAATAAATGTCAATCATAATACAATTTTGAGATAATGCTATATATATAACTGCCGAAATCCGTCTGTTGTTCACTATGCTTAACCAGAGTGTTAGGCAAGTCCGATCCAGTTCGATCTGGAGAACTGTCCAAGACGTTTTGAAGGTTTCCCTGTTTTTCATATATAGGGATAGATTTTATATCTGATCGTTACCTAGATATAGATATAAATATGGTTCGTTACTTTTTTCAGATAAACGCCGTGCCTGCATACCTCTCATAACAACA
>JABVZX010000346.1:18363-32983 GCA_020883565.1 Drosophila pachea
GCGGGTCGCTCCATTACCCAGCTGCTGAGCGCGACCCATAAGCGCAATGGAACTGCCGGCTCGGGGCTGGGCACTGAGGCGGCTGCCAGCAATGCCTTGCCCCCGAAGCGGCAACGCAGCTGCGGTCCGCGCTTTGGCAACCAGCAGGTGGAGCACACGGAGAAGAAGTTCAAGATATTGATCAAAAACTATGCCAGCCAGGCGGCGGACAACCTGCCCGAAAAACAGGAGACGGCTAGCGCGCCAGCCACTGCGCCGGCCGTTAGCGAGCGCAAGTGGCGCAGCCTGCGCAATTTAACAGCCAGCAACAACAACCACAACAACAACAACAACAACGTGAACAACAACACTGCCTTGAGCACACCTCTCTGCTCACGATTGAGAGCCATGCCCGGCGGCATGCTGCTGGATACGACATGTTCGCGCCGCTTTGCCCGCACCAAATCGGAAATCGAGAGCTCGGCCAGCTTGCACGCAATCGGACGGACCTTTGGGCGGCGCTCATATGGTCCCCGACTGCCCATTAGCATCTCGGTGCAGGCTCTGCATCGCGGTGAGCCCATTGTGACCGCCATGAAGCAGGCCTCCAGCGAGCTGCAGCTCTCTCAGACGCCACCCGTCAGTCCGCGCGCCACCAAATTGTCAGCGGTGCCAGCTGTGCCGCCCACTTGTTGATTATAGACACGAACCATTCCGGACACCAACCACTCTCACCCGGCGCACACGGCGGTGCAGTCAGCTTAGCCAATTCACAAACCTGTTAATCATTCGGCAAACGCAAATTCTACGCAAACGTTTCATGTCGCTAGTCGAATTCGAAAATTCGTAAAAAAAAATAGACTTAAGAATTACGTATATATTTACTGCTTATATCAGATATTGTTGACTATTTCTTTGAATAATTTTTGGTAGTAGAAAACAACATTTGCAAGTTCATTCATGGCAACTGTCAACGACCGAGAGCTGTCACAAAGCTGTACATATTCTATACTGCTTGCTAGGAATACCTCGAATACCTCATCTATCAGCACTTAGCTTCATTTGGGTGCCGTATATTGAAGTGCCAAATGCTCGCGAGCTTTTGAATTTAATGAAGTTTTCACATTTCTAACTAGAGTCTTGGAACTCGCTCGATTCAATTTCTGCAAAGAATCGAGTATTATGAACGATCTCTACACACAACAAACTTCAATCTTACCGTAGAACCCACTTTACCCACAACCAACCTAGCCGGCACGGGTGACACTATTTTCGACTTGCCCTTGGTAAACTTATTACTTGTTGTCGTCCGAACATTGTTCAATAATTTTCGCAGCAATCGAGTCCTTGGGCTAGCCTTTATCTTTGGCAACGCTTGACATAGTTTCATTTGCGTACCGTTTAGTTCGAGAGGTCGCGTTCCATCGAGCTCTTTGTTTACATTGTAATTCAGCTCGAAGGCACGTTCGAACAGGCCAGTGGCTGCCGAGGGATTACGCGACACGTCCAATACAACTCGTATACAATCTTTGAGAGCCATCGGACATATTCTAGCCGTCACCTCGGTGGAGGCCGACAAATCCGGCGTCGAGTTGATCTCAATCAGTATGGGATTGTAATGTTCATCGAGCATAAAATCGCAACCATATAATTCGAATGCATTTGGCGTTAGCTCCGTCTCATCGAGACTTGCGAGCACAACGGCCACCAGATTCTGTTTGAAGCCATTGTAGATTTTGGCCCACGTACCCTCCGGTGCCCCAACCAGACGCAGATACGACTTGAACTGATCTAGCGACCACATATTATGCTTTGGCAATCGGCTATCCCGATTCACTTTGTTCTTATAGCGTTTCTGCACCGAATTGTTGGTCAAATGAATGGACTCGCGCAGATCATCCATAGTGAACTCCTGCGAGCTGAAACGCAAATAGCAATCGCGGTATGTCCAAATCGTTACCTGTGTTTCGCTTATGGTAAGCAACATATATTGCCGGATGTCAAACTTGGTCCGGTAGATGAGATGCGGCCGTTCTAGGAGGAGAATGTGAATGAGATTAGATTAGAGATGAGATCGAGCCAACTCACCAATATATTTCTGCACAATATATTTGCGATTTTGATTATTCGACGTCCATTGTAAGATATCATCCAGGGAGCTGCGTATTACAATACCAATACCGCGCGATTGATAGCCTGGTTTCAAAATCCATAAATTACGGCAGCCGTCCCAGCGAAAATCAAGTCGCAGCGCCTCGACCTGGTTCAGATATTGGATAGCGAGGCGTGAAAATTCAGCCATTGTCTTCTCGTTAACCTTGAACTTGGCCCCCGAATGGAGCACCTTGGACGATTGCATCATAAACGATTGATTTTCTAACATTTCAGTGGGCGTTGGCAATTTAACGCGCGCATCATCCAATGAATAATGCTCCTTCTGTCTGATCATGCTCCTCACTTTGTTCAGGGCAAACTCTATGGTGCTGCTCAGCACAGTGCCATGGTCCTGATCAATTAACTCGATTGGCCGGTGCTCCTTAATGTAGCGTAGCAAACAGCGTGCTTGCGTCTGATGGTAGTCCTCAATGAAGGCTGCACGCTCTTCCATACTGTTAGCGCCCAGGCGATAGAAGCGCGGATAGCTCATGCCGCAGACACCGTCCTCGCGGAACCATCGCTCCTGTTCGGCACAGCCGACTAGGCCGACTTTAGTTGAGAAATCGAGAAATTGGCTGCGCCTAACACGATTGCGGAACGGTTTTACCTCCGGAAAGAGATCTCGTTGCCCTTTTCCCTGCCAGATGAAGAACGAGGGAAAATTGTTAATCATTTTGGATATGACAACTGCTTCATAATCGTTTCCGCGACGTGCATGCTCCAACAGTGTATCCTCGGACAGGCTCTGTAACTTGGCCAGCCGTCCAGCTGGCAGTTTCTCCAGCCATCCACGTCTGACAAGTGCACGCCGAATCGTGTGATAGTTACCGTAAACGGTAAATATGCGGCGATTACGATAGGCATCGATGACACGCGTCCGATAAGTGTTGCGCAATTGACGCTTCTGTGCATCGGATGTCAACGCCGTCGCCGATCCGGACAGTGCCGTGAAACGTGACTGGCCTAATACATTATTCATGCTGGAGTTTTTTGAATGGTAGTTGCTCAAGCTTCCTAAAGCATCGAATTTACTTGAGCTATTGGCCGCATATTTCTGGAGCGAACATTGCTTGCATAATGTCATCAATTCAGTATCCAGATTTTGGATCAGCGACTGTATCCTGGACACGGGATTGTAATAACAATTGCGCTGTGTCTGAAATGTACTACTTGACGCTTGGCTCATTGTGCCTGATTGTTATTTAACTGTTTCCTCCTTTATATTCTTACTTAAATTGAAACCTGTCTTTCTTAAAGCTCTTTTGCTATGTTTTATTTCCAAGAATTTTAAATGCGAAACGTGTATCTGAACCAGATGCCGGTAAGATCGATGGGCTTGCTTCGTTAATGGTCATACGATGATGTCGAGTTGGTAGGGGCGGGGAGTTAGGCTTTCAAATATGGTTTCTGTTTGCTGCAGTTCTGCAGTCCTGTTGGTGCAGTACACTCAAAATTTTGAAGCAGTAGCCAAACCCTTTTCGCTAACAAACTCGCATTTAAATAGGAAATATCTTTATTGATTTATGAAACATAGTTTCGCTTACGGTAAAAAAATTTGAGACCAAAAAAACTTGTTACGGAACGAGTGCAAGACGAAATTTGAATTGAACACAGAAACGTCTATATAATACAAAAAAAAAGCCATTAAATGCTAATATCATAGCATACTACAATTACAATCAACTATAACGCACTATTCGGCTCCATGTGCTACCTTGATTCCAAAATTCTTTCTAATTTACTACACATATCAATGTCTACCTTAAAAATCGATCCGTGCCCGGGCACAATATGTTGGCATAGCTGCGCCATTCGAAGGCGCTGTTGTGCCTGCTGTTTCTCATCCTCGCTGCCTGCATCCTTCCAAATCTGGGGATTGTCAACATCTTCGCACCGCTCAAACAGGTCTCCACAAATGCCCACTGTGCTGCCATCTAATTGGCTATTATGCACGATGACTGACACACAGCTGAGCGTGTGGCCAGGCGTCTTTTCCAGCAGCACTTCCCCGTTTGTGTCTAGTGCGCCGATGTGTTCAAAATAAAGATCACGCCTCGATGCACAGGAGCCGACTATATGCAGTCGCGCCTGCTGAAACAGATAATTGCAGCCAGTGTGATCCGAATGTCCATGTGTACACACAACCACATCTATATCTGAAGCCTGCAAACCTTGCGCAGCCAGCAGCGACTTTAGATGTTCGCCATCCCAAGCAGTGAGGGTGTCCACGATGATATTGGTCCCATCCCGGCAGCGGATTAAAGAGCAGCTGCAATTGGCACGCATGGCGTCCGCATTGCTTTCATCTTGATAGGAATATCCAGCCTTTAGCACAATCACTTGATTCTGCGACATTAAATCATGCACTGCGCACTTGCAGCGTTCGCAATTTGTTTTGAAATTAAACCATAGGGGCACTCAAGTCAAATATTTCATTAGCGAACAGCTGTTGTGGAACTAACATCAAAAGCACGCACGCGGTAAATATGTTCCACTCTATTAGTTCTTTTTTTGAATTTTACTTGAGGGGTTTCTTTCTACTGTTTGGACATATGATTCAATTCATAGCTGCATATGTATTTCCTAGCTGTTAGGTTTCATATTATTAACACACAGGAATAAATATATTACACACATTACACTCTTTAAAGAACACTTGCACTTGTTACACAATAATTAACAGTTATTTTTACCAGGGCTACAGAGCACTAAGCACTGACTGGCATCAGCCGTTTTACCAGGGCTGCAGTATACTGTACACCGACTGGTAACACCCGAACAAATGTTGTTCTGCGCGCTAACATTATTAAAGTCGCAATTTGTTTATTATTTAACACATTTTTCTGTATAAACTGTAATATTTTGCAAATGTATTTAAATTACCTACCACGCAAGACATGCAAATACTTGCAATACTTGCTACAAATACGACAACTACAACTGTTTGCCCGGCATGTAAATATGGGAGCTAAGCCCCCTTTACGAGAGGCGCATCAGCTGAAAGCGATAATGCAGCGTTCACTGTTGCCATTACCAATTGCTAATCACAACAACAATAGACAAGATGTTAGCTACAGCACGCACCAAGGCACAGTGAAAGAGCCACAGATGGCAAGCAGATGGGATGATCTGGATGACTGCGAAGTAGCCTCCGCCAGCCAAGATGATGATCTGAGTTTACGCTTAAGTTCTGCTCAGAGTCCTCAAGAGCTTTTTGACATTTTCGCCCGAAATCAATTGTCTTTGGCGCATCTGGTGCTATGTATATCAACGCTTTGGTCTCACTACCACCGGCTGTCACCCAGTGCCAAGGATGAGCTGACGAGTCAGCTGCAACAGCATGTGCTGCCATCCCTAGCATGTCACATAGACGCCATGGACATTGATGCACTAAGCTGCTGTTATCTGCATCTGCGCAAAATGCATATACCCAACAGTGATCGCACAGTGGAGCGGATATTGATTCGCGCCTTACAGGCTATTGACCTGGCCGTAGGCAAGGAGCTGGTATCGTTGCCAGCACTCTCTCGCCTGCTGGTGGGCATTAATTTGGAGCGAGAGTTCTTTACGCCGCTCGTTTGCCGCAATTTTATGCCACATCTGCAACAGCACATGTCCTGCTGTCACAGCGAGCAGGATGTGCGTCTCTTGTCGACCTGTATGTTTCAGCTTCATCCATTAATTGATGCCGAGTTGCTGGAAGCGTTCAAACGGCGCACCAATGAACTGCTGCAATGCAGTACACTAAGCAGCGAAACGCCCAAAGCGCTGCTGAAACTGCTGCACATGCTCAACATGCCCAAGTGGTCGCATCTGAATACCGCTCCCATTCGGCAACTTCTTCTCCACCTGCGCAGCTGTTTGTCTACGCTGGAGCCCAGCGCCTTGAAGCTCGTCTGTCGCACGTACTTGCATCATCATGAACCCGCCGCACTGATCGAGCCGTTGAAGACAGCAACCGCTGCACTGCTGCAACAGGAGCAGTCGGCAGATGCACTATCCTGCGCTGTGCCGTTTGGCTCGCTGCAGGAACGCGATGGATACGTAAAACAATTCCGTGAATTGCTCCACTCAAAGTCCGCCTGGGAGCTACCGAATGCCAGTGGGTATTTCTTCAGCATACTGCGTGCTTTGAAGATTGCGGATGTGCGTACTTGTGATGCCTACTGGTCCGCGGTGGTAACTGAGCTGAAGGCGTATGACCAAGATCAGGCAATCTTGGGCATTTTGCGCCATTGTCAACGCTACATGAACTTCAACAATAATCTGGGCGGCACTTACAGGCATCAGGAGGTGGAGCGCGTGCTCAGTCGAATGTGCTTCAATGCCATTGAACAGGACGTGGAGGGTAGATTGCCCAGCAAATTCGCCCGTTTGGCATCCTTTGTCATAGCCTACGGCCATACGCCATTTGCGTGGAAGAAGTTCCCGAATGTCCTGCTGAGTAAAATGCTCGCGATGGCCCCTCAGTTCGATATACCCGATTGCTTTCTGCTCAGTCGTGGCATGCAGATCGCCAGTGAGCTTCGCTTTCGCCAGCATATACCAAATCTCCTTGCCATGCAGCTGTGCACCATGGACAGCATTCTGATCTCGTGTGCCGAGCGGCATTTGAGCAACAGCGAGCTGCAGCCCTTGAATGCCAGCGAATTGAGCATCATTGTACGAACGCTGAGTCACCGCAAGAGTGAGTTGTTCGTCCTGGCATTTACTTTAGCTTAACCCAATCCTAATCTTTTGCAGGTCTGAAGAACACTCAGGTCTACAACCAAGCATTGTCCCATTATAAAACGCTACAGTGCCAGGATCTTAATTCCCGTGTGGTGCGTGAAATGTCTTATAACTTCAACACCTCGAATTTCTTTGTGCCCGAGCTGCTGGAGGCGATGTTTGGTTATGTGGAGCAACAGCATGAACACATCACCGGTGACACCGTGGAGAAGGTGCTCACCTGTGCCTACAATCTGGGCTATACACCTGCCTCGCTGCACACCCTAGATTATGCTGCAGAGGTTCTGCTGCGGTTCGTTTTAGCTTTACGGCATATTCACCAGAGATGAGGATTAATGTAATCTCCGTTTTCCTTCCACAGAGACTTCGACCACATGAGTGGCTTGTCCCTCGTGCAAGCGTGCCTCGCGCTCTGTTTCTACAAGTCGATACCCGAGCAACTCATCAATCAGGTGTTCTGCGTCAAGTTTATACAACGCATCGAGGACGAAATACAGACCTGCTATTCCAGGGCCACGTACCCGGGCATGGTTCTCAATCGCGTCATGCAGCTGAATCGCACAGTGTGCCTGGACATGCCTGAGTCGAATGTGCCTTGGTTTCAGCAAAACTACGTGGAGGCACAGCTCAGCAAAAGTAAATTTGAACCCAATCGTATCTAATCTAAACTAATCCCAACTCATTCCATGTCAGAACCTAGTGCTCCCAATGCGTTCAATGCTGATGTTAAGAATCTACTGCACAGTCTACTGAAGGACGAGAACTATTTTCGCTGCAATCACACAACACCGTACGGCTACCAAATTGACTTTGTGATACACTTCGATAAGGACAAGAAACTAATGCACGCGCCGCCCGTGGAAGCTACTATGCTGGATCGCATAACCAAGTGAATAGCCTCTATAATATCTATATGTAAATCCTAAATCCTAAAATATGTTCTCAACAGGGTGGCCATTTTACTCCTCAGACTAGACTCGTTCTGTGAGAATGACCTGACAGCAATGCGCGGCCCCGAATCCCTCAAGATAAAGCACCTTGAAATGATGGGCTACAAGGTGTTGCACATAAATGAACACGACTGGAACTCCAAGTACATGAATGCGCCAGGCGCCAAGGCAAACTATTTGAAATGTCTGCTACAAATATCGCATTAGATTAATTCATTTGGAGGTTGCGTTGAGAATCGTTAGATGGAACTGTTATTGTTATAAACAAATTTTTATCGATAATATATCTAGTCATATAAGCTTTAGACAAGCTATGTGCAATAGTCAGAAATTTGTACATTTATGAATTATAATGAATTGGAATAGCGGAGTGTCTGAAATGAATGTTTATAAATGTTAATTATAGATAGCTCTGTGTCTAAGGATAGTTAATAGAGCTTTATTAGTTATGTAAAATTTCAATTTTCAATATAAAATGGAAAAGAGTATTCCCAAGTCGAATTAATATTTGATCATTCTGTAATGGAATGATAAAACAATTACAGCTGATCTGCACACCACTTGTAGGCATTGTTAAACATTAGCTGCCAGGGACTCTCGATTTGAGTGGCGGACACCTCGAAATCTGGCGGCACATATGGCCACTGATACATGGCGCTGCAGCGCTCTGGATGTGGCATCAGGGCCAAATGACGGCCGTCCGGCGAGCAGAGGCCAGCTATTCCCCTAGGACTGCCATTCGGATTCATAGGATATAGTTCAGTGGGTGCGCCTGCATCATTCACATATTGCAGCGTTACCAGCTGCTTCTTGTGCAGCTCATCGAGCAGCTCTTCACGCTGGAACGCAAAGCGCCCCTCGCCGTGGGCCACCCAACAGCCAAGCACCAGATTCTCCATATTGCGCAGCATTATGGCACAATTCGGCGGAATACGAACCGTCGACCAGCGGCACTCGAACCGCCGCGAGCGATTGTGCAGCAGTGCCACTTCCGGCTGAGCGGGCGCCCGGTCCGTCTGATCTGTGCGACCCACAAAGTCAATCAGTGTCATCAATTGGCAGCCATTGCAAATGCCCAACGAGAAGACATCCTTCCGCTGCTTAAATGCCTCAAACTGTGGCCGCAGCCGAGCATTGTGCAGTATATTGGCCGCCCAGCCTTTGGCAGAGCCCAGAGTGTCCGCATAGCTGAAGCCGCCTGGAAAGACCAGGCCGCGATATTGCGACAAACTGGTGCTGCCTGCCACAGCGAGCAGAATAGAATCATCAATTAATTAGTCACTGTCTCACCTGCAGTCGTTGTCTCACCTGCCAACAGATCCGACATGGTCACGTCGTGCACCTCGAAATTGGCACGCAGCAGGCTGGCCATCATCTCGCGCTCACTGTTAACGCCCTCCTCGCGCAGCACAGCTACCCGAATGGGCTGGGCGCAACGCTTCAGCAGCAGCTCCGATTGCAATTGAGCGGGTGCCCGGTATTTGGGCGCCTGGCGATAGTTAAGGCTATCGTATTCGGACTGTGCGCACTCCACAGTCGCCTGAAGTTTCTCCAGCTCGTAGCTGGTGCGCTCCCATTGCTTGTATAGCTGACGCAGTGGCTCAGCTAGCAGGCTTTTGGTTCCATTCTTTATTACCACCTGAGCGTAATCCAAACCAAAGCCGTGGGCTTTGCCCAGACAGTAGTTGGGTACTCTGGCCGCTTGGAAGCGTGCACGCACCGCTTCCAATTGCGTTTCGTCCACCTCCAGCACCCAGCCGCACTCCTCGCTGAACAGGAGGCACGCATCCGAGCCAATGGCACCACTCACAGCATCGTAGTGGGAGATGCCAGCGATTGCCTCCTTTATGTCCAGCTGTAGACCGCTTAGGCCACCGATAGCCATCTCCAGCAGGCAGACCACTAAGCCGCCATCGCTGACATCGTGGCCAGCTAGGAGCAGCCCATCAGCAAGTAGGCTTTGGGTAGTTTCGAAAGCCCGGCTAAGAACTTGAGTCTTCTCCACATTCGGTGTGGTTTTTCCCTGCTGCGAATAGGCCTGAGCCAACGCGGAGCCACCCAGTCGAGCACTGCGCTCTATGTTAATCCAAAGCAGAGCGCTTGCTTTACCCATTGCCGGACCCTTGAGATCGGGTGTAACGCGAACGCGCACATCCGGACAGGGGGCATAGGTGGAGAGGACAAGTGTGCCAGGCGATTTGATAACTTCGCCATCCACCTTAGCCGCCATAGACAGAGAATCCTTGCCACCATCGATGCCGATGCGCAGCTCCTGCAGCAATTTGCTTAGCGCCAAGCAAGCTTCATACATTTTGTAGCCCTCGCCTGGCAATTTGGCGGCCCACATCCAATTGCCCGAGCACTTGATGTCGGCCATTTCGCTAATCTTGACGAAGACCAAATTGCTGAGCGCCTCGGCGACACACATGTGTGCCATGTGCACGGGACTTAGCAGACCTGTGAGGAGCACATGGCAAAATTAGTATTTGATAAGCCAGAGGACTTTAATCTTGATTCTCACCCATAATGGGCTGCGTGCCAATAGAGGTGGCTATGCCCGAAGTGCTGAAATGCGAGACGGTGGTCAGACCGTAATCCGATAGCGGCGCCTGCAATGGACCCACACACTGCTGCTGCACGATCAGGCCGCTCACACAGCGATCCACTTTGTTGGTAAGGAAGCGTTTGCTGCCCACCGCCACGATGCTGAGAACACGTTCCAGCGCATCCGCCAGCTGTAAATTGGCTGGCAGTTGCAGCTCCTTGCAGGGATTGGGTATTGCAGACAGTTCATAGACACGCTTGGGCATATCACCCAATACGTGGCACAGCTCCAAGTCGAATGGTGCAGCTCCATAGTTGTTGCGTACCTCTGGCAATAATGCCTGCTGCATATCCTTGGGCGCTGCTTGCTCCACAAGCGTTACACGGCCATCGCCCGTGACGACGCCCACAAAGCTGATGGGGCAACGCTCGCGGGCGCATATCTTCTCTAGCAATTCGCGATCCTCTGGCTTGCAGAGTATCGCATTATTCTCCTGATATTCGGCGCCCCAGAGCTCCAGTGCCGTTATGGTTGGATCACCCAGCTTGAATTCCTGCGCAAAGATAATTGCGCCTGCAAAGCCTGGCTCCACCAACTCTTTCAACACATTGCCATTGCCGCCAGCACCCTGGTCGTGTATGGCCAGGATGGGATTACGATCGCCCAACTCTATGCAGGCACGCACCACACGATTCAATTTGTTTTCCATTTCCGGATCACCGCGTTGGACAGCGTTGAAGTCCAACTCAGCATCGCCAGAGCCCTGAACTTCCACTGAACTGGCAGCGCCACCGCCCACGCCAATTCGATAGACAGGTCCGCCGATCTTGGCCAGCAGCTGGCCACGTTCGGGCGTCATTTTTTGCCGCATGTCAGCGGGCATTGTACCCAATCCTCCACTGAACATAATAGGCTTCACGTACTCCTCCCGGGTAGTAGGCTCAGCAGCATTGTACAGGCCGTACGATATGGTGAAGCCGGCAATGAGCGGCTCGCCAAACTTGTTGCCATAATCCGAGGCACCATCACTGGCCTCTATGAGCACCTGCAACGGCGGCGCAAAGGAGCCCGGATACTTGAGGCCAACCGGTTCGTATGGCTGACTATAGCCAGGTATATGCAGAGCGCCCACACAATAGCCAGCGGTGCCGGCTATGGGCAATCCGCCCCGACCCACGCCCTGTACATCGCGCAGACGACCGCCGGTGCCGGTGGTGGCGCCGCTGAATGGCGCCACAGCCGTGGGCATATTATGCGTCTCGGCTGTGAATATCAAATCCGATTCGACACGCTTCAGCTCCACGATGCCCGGTCCGGCGATCTCACGCGGCTGCAGTGCATCATGCTGGAAACCCACAATAGCACTGCTGTTATCGCTGAACTTGATGGTGTTATTCGGATTCGTATTGCGCTGCGTGTCCATAATTAGCTTGATAAGCGAGCTGGGCAACTCCTTGCCCTCGTGCATCATGCGTCCACGGAAAAACCAATGCCGCGAGTGCTCGCTGTTGCTCTGGGCGCAGTCGAACAGTTCCACAGTAGTTGGATCACGCTTAAGCGTCTGGGCAAAGAGTTTGTAGTAAAAATCAAGATCGTACTCATTAAAAGCCAAGCCCAATTCCTGATTGATTTTCTCCAGTGCGGCACGACCTTCCGTCAATATTGGTACATAATGCCAGGCAGCCTGCTGTGCCGGCAGCTGCTCATCGAAGCTCTCGTGGGGCGTGTTCGCAGCCGTATATTGGCATTGGGTCATGCGATCACCCAGCAAAGCCACAAAGTTAGAAACTTCCCGATTGCCCGGCTTGGCAAAGGTCAGCAGATAACGTGTTGAGCTTTCCATACGGCGCACCTCCGCGTAGCCAAGATTTTGAAATATATTCACACAGTTGGTTGAATAGGGTGTGGAAAAATTGAAGCGGGGTCCGATCTCCACGAGTAATTCCAATTTCGAGCTCTTCGATTCCAGCGCAGCCTTCTCACTGAGGCTGCAATTCTTTTGTAACGGCTGCTTAACCAAGAAGCGCAACAGTTGCTCCAGTTCTTCAGGATTTTTGCATGTCGCCTTGTTATACTCTAAATGATAGCAACGCTCCATGCGTACCGACAGAAGCTCCTTGTCGAGAGCTTGCAAGCGCTGCAGCACACGCTGCTCCTCGCCAGCATCGAAAGCGGCTGCATCGTAAATTCGCAGAATGCCCATTTTCGATTATCTGTACGAAATACAAAGCCTTTGTAAATAAGCAGGTGTACACGTATGCAAAAAAAATATCATCTGATTTATATCCTTTCTCTTTCTCTTCATTTTCTCGTTTTCAATTCAGAACAATAAAAGTTCTCACTTAACGCGCGCATCTCTGCCAGCCTTCCCAATGACAAACTAACGGAGCTCGTTGCCCAACAACGAAACAACCTATGCGCACGACGGGCAGCATTCGACTAACACAGCTCGGCTCTCTGCAACGATCCGATCCACAAGTGGAAGAGAGCGAGCAGAAAAAGTCCTCAACATTAGCACAAATGACATACATTGACAACGCTATGCTCTCTCTGCAGTTGCTACAGCTTGAGCAAGAACAGTCAAAATTGTCTCACTAACACATACAGAAGTCCTACGCAAGCTGCTTGGTAAGCTTCACATCTGCGCTCATTATTTAAACTATCTCTCAGTATTTGCTCTTCCTTCGTCGTTACATACTTTTTAGTGTCTTTCTCAACTTAAACTGAATGTGAATTGACTTTGGCGTTTGAATGTGTGCGTATGGAAACGTGAAAAAACACCTCGCGTGATATATCTGCATAGAGATGAAATTATCCATATTTATGTATGTGTATTATGTCGAGCTATTTTGGAATTACTTCACTTTCTAATTGATTGCATCTCATTATGACTTATTATTGCATACATAATATAATAATCACTGCCACACCCACACAAAGTTTTGCACTGGAAAATTCCTACTTAGGTTTATTATTTAAGCGCGAGTTTAAACGTGTGTTCCATAGACACTTCTCAGCCAGACTGCGGCTTGTACTGCAACTAAATGTGAACGGACCTCGCAAAACCGTTGACAACTGGAGCTGTAGCTACCTACGGGCACCATGGCAGGGGGTTATCAACCACAAATCAGCGTTTCATTTTACAATCACATCAGACGCCCATTTGAAAAAGCAGTCGTTGCACTGCCGTCACAATTTGTATATTTGTTTTTGCTACTGCAACGCCGCGTTGATAAACACGAAACGCGTAAACATATTTTTCGCCGACACAAACTCAAAAGATCTCGCATATTAATTTAATTGTATTTGTATTCCATAATAAACTAACCCAAATTAATACACAACAAAACGACGTGCACGTGCACGTGCGTACAAGTGAAGTGAGACGAGAAGAGCGAGTGCTTGGATCTAATACGATCCACCGGCGCACGTTTTATATCTACCAAATTGGCAATTGGGTTCAGAAAGCTTGAAACAGCTGTTAAAAGCTTTTTATTTTTTACTCTGTACTAAAACTGGAACTATGGAAAGGCAATGTAGACTAGCTAAAGGCATAACAAACTATAAAGCACACGAGCCAAATTAAAAATTAATTAACTAATTTATTGATTTGCATGGCTTCGGCGATTTTACCCTTTATTTTATATTTTTTACATTATATTTCATATTTCTTAACAAGACCAAGTCAACAATCAATGTCTCGAGCTCCTCAGCGTCATGTTTAAAAAGCTCTCACACTTCACCATTGTTGTTTTATGTGACGTCAAAAGTTCGCCGCATATAGCCACGGCAACAAACCACATGCACGAAACGTCATGAAAAGGTCTACAACAAAACTAAGTTGTTCACGAACACAGCTGAACATTCACCTCATCTTCGGTGTATATAGCGGCCCAGACATGTGTGTACATGTATTTTAATCAATTTCGCGGTCATCAACGATTATACTTGGCAGCCAAATGAGTGAAATATATGCATGCATTACCCAAACACATACTATATCAATTGAAAAAATTATAAAACGTCTTGTATTTAAAAGGTTTTATTTGAGAGCTTTCGTATTTATTTCTCGTTCAATTTGTTTAATCTTCTTTTTTCGCATATCACAAACTATAAATGTATTTATATTATTTTATTTGTGAATAAATAAATGTCCCTAGTTGTTGTGTGTTAATCTTGCTACTGTCTGCCTAGAGGTATCATCGTATGATCGAAATAGGCGAGATACAGGGAAACCCGTAACTTAGCTGATAGATAA
>JABVZX010000346.1:45197-59053 GCA_020883565.1 Drosophila pachea
CCTGTCACTTTGTGTGTCCTTGCTGAAACAAAACAAGATGGAATGCAATGCCAGGTAGTCGACTTGGCAACATCTCGCAATTAAAAGTAGTCCAGCAACTAGTGCAATATTAAGGATAGTACGGTGTTGCATTGACCATCAAATTCGTAATCAATATGATTTCATCAGTATCAATTTCATTCATGTAACCTACTAATAATGAAATATTTTTTTGTTATTAAAAGTAATTACAAACATGCACGCCATCATTACCTACACACACACACACGCACAGGGAGAAGCGAGAGGGAGAGAGAATAATAGAATAGAATAGAATGCGTGACGCACCCTGATGAAAGCTATAAAATGTTGCCTACCTTTTAGGGCGCACAAATATTATTTTGGCATCTAAACACTTTCATTACAAAGAGTATTTATTAACTAGACAAGCAAAACTAATGAGCTGCTTTTATCGTCTTGCCCATTAAAAGCAGACTACTCTCCGCAATCCACAAATAGAGGGTATTAAAAGACTGATGATGATGGCATTTTGCTACTTCCTACCTATTTGTATATTTTTTTTCTTTATTCTCTTGTTCCTAAACAGCACGAGCACCTAGCACCTTTAGTATGCAATGAGGCAGCCAGGAAAACGCATCGACAACGATCGGCAACGCCAAGTTTTGGAAATACACGAGTGTAATTAAAGGATGAATAGCAATAACTTGCAAGAATGGTGGGAAAACTCATATCGACGACAGCATCATCAGCAACCGACTGTCGATAACAATATCGATAACGATAGCGTCACAACAGACCTTCACTACGCCCTGCTCGAGCGAAACTTTTATGGCAACAATGGCGGCAACGATGCTGATTTTGGCGGTCAATTTGCCAGCAGCTCGACGCATGACTTCGATTATGACAACTATGGCAATTTTACAATAACCGATCCCTATGATATTGATTCTGGCGCTGATACGGAGCATGCAATACCATCATTTACTATTCTACTGCTGGCCATCAGCTATGGCCTGGTCGTTTTTGGCGGCGTCGTTGGTAATTCAACATTAGTACTTACCCTATGTTCGGCATCATCGGTGCGTCTGCGAAATCCTCTGCTGCTGGCCGTGTGCGTTGCTGATCTGTTTGTTACGGGCATTTCGGCACCTGTTACGCTTCTCAATCTGGCCATGAACCGCGGCACTAGATCGTTACCACTAGCACTATGTAAACTAATACATTACGTTCAGGTGAGCACACACGCGTGATTTATATAGTTATATACGTTAGTTACATGATAACAACATAAGTTAGGAGAACGGTACTAGTGATTCACTTTGATTTTTTCGTGGTACACAGGTCATGCCGGTAGCAGCTAGCACCATTTCCTTCTTCATGCTTTCCCTGGACCGCTATGCGACCGTAAAACATCCACGATTGGCCCAGTTGCGACAGCGGCGATATCTACATGTCTCTTTGGCTCTGCTTTCCTGGATCGCATCGGCTGCGATTAGTACACCATTTTTGTTCGCTTATAAGATAATAGCCAAGTCGGTGATCATCAAAGGCGGCGGCGTAGCCACCACACCCAATCCGGTTAGCATTAGCTGTACTTCAGAGTTGGGTGCAAATGCGATGTTCGTGTCGTTCATAATCTTTCATACGATTGCGGTGTTTGTGCTGCCCGGTGTAGGTGTTCTCCTCAATCATTATGGCGTTCGTCGTAAACTTTGCGCCTTGTCGCTAACAGCTCGTGCGGCTCATGGCGAGCTGCCGCTGCCCATGCCCATATTGCGCCGCCAAACCCACATGGTCATCGTAACGGGCTGTGCGAATGCACAGCAAGCAGCTTGCGGCGGCGCCACCACAGCCGATGATACCTCTAATGGTAATGGGAATGCAGGCGGCCAAATTGCAGTTAATCCTGGCGATATACAATTGCACAATCTACAGCCAGGAATGCCGTGCTCCATTGCGGGCCTTGAGCCGGGCTCCTATCGCTCTAGCAATCCCATTTCGCCGAGGTAAGCCAACAAGATCAAGATGATCAGCTAGCGAAAAATGGATGCAACTACATTACACTTCACACTTTCAGAGCTATGCGTGAGATCCGAGCACACTCGCAACGACAGCGCATTCATCGTTCTGGCCGTGGTCCAGCCACTCCTGGTATACCTCTGCCGCAAACATCAACGCTGCGATCGCGTCGACATTTGGCCAATATGCTTATTGCATCTGCGTTAATTTTCATAGTATGCTGGTCACCCCACGTTTTCTGTATATTCTATAAGAATTTCGGATACAAGCAATACTGCAGCACAACTTCCGTCTATTTTAGTCTCTTATTGGGTAAGTTAGTAAGAATTTTAAAACAACACGGAAACAGTGTTCACAAATACTAAAATCTAACCAGACTTAAAACGAAAAAACAAAGCAGTCTACGTCACTGTTAAGTTGAAACTGTTGAAAGTGGGGCAACACTGTAAACATTTAATGGTTATCCTACAATGTTAACTCATTGGTTGTTTTAATGTGTTTTAATGTGTTTTACAGGCTACTTTTACTCTGCAATTAGTCCGGTCATTTATTGGGCGCTCAACCATAATACGCTACGACAATCGCCGTGTGCGCCTATCATTCGTCTGCGCTCCATGCAAAACTTCCTGCGTTCGCGCTTTCGCTCGCACACCGTACCGCCTGCGGCCTCCTCGACAAATGAGGCCGCCCTAGGGGCTTTCAATCCTAAGTTAATAAAGCTAACACCGAAGCAGTACAGAGCTCAGGCTTCTTCGCATTATCTCTACTAGTGTGATACTAAACTAAACTTAATATACATACATACATTTATATATACATACATACATATATATAAACTCATATTTTTTACTATGTCCCCGAACCCGAAACTATTCCCGTTCTAAAAAACTCTTGATGTTTGCTCTACATGGCTCTTTGCAATTAGTTGGCAACTATCAACAAAATACAAATATCAAAATGAGATCATAAACAACATATACACATTTTACATATAAACAAGTAAATAGGTGTTAAAGCTTATTTACGATGATACAAAACGAAGCATTTCATTCGAACAGAGCTAAAACCATAAATGAACTCATTTAGAACTTGTTTAAAATGTTGTTTAGTCTTTAAGCTGAAACTAAGTAAAAGTACATCAATACATAATAATATTGTACTATGTTCCTTCTCATAGATAAGCAATAAGAAACGCTTTAAGCCGAGTTTAACAAACGAAATGAACTAAATATGATAAAAGAGATCTAAACCACAGACAAGTGAACTAAAAACAAAATAAATATTTAACATCTACGTATATATTACACTAAAAAATCAAAAACAAAAAAAAAGATCAAAACATCTACAAAAGAATTATATATTGTATATAAATGTATCGAAAGGCAGTCTCTACACTTTTTCTAACATTTTTACCATACACTCAACTGAAAACCTTGGAATTCATACGCAATAGAAAATATTTAAATTTACTCAACTGCAATCAGTACATATATTTATACTTTCTTATCCTTATCTTATGTAGAACTGGCCAATTCATTTCTTACTATGTTCTATCTATTCTTTCTATCTACGGCACAAAAATTTTGCCATTTGAAAAAAACAGTATTAACCGTAAATGTTCTATTGTGTGTAGTTTGTTTTAAAAGTTATCGATTTGGTATAGCAAAATTAGAGGAATATCAATCATTATATATGTCACCTCAACATTTCTTGTGTAACCGTACAGTCCAATTAGCCTGTGACTCAACTGTTAGCCTGTTTATGTTCTATAAACAATATCAATTTAAACCTGCGACATAATCAAATAAACAGATATGTTCACACATATTTCATTTGGAATGATTTTAGATCTTTGATTATCTTACTCAAGTCAACCTTTCACAAAAAAATAAAACAGAAATGAAAATCTATAAATGCTATAAATCTGCTAAAATCCACTCGTTGTTTCTTTTATCAACACTTGAATTGTTGATGGTTGATCGATATGCGATTTTTTCTTATTTAAAAATAATCGATATCGGACGATAATTTATTATAACTAAAGGGTAAGGTGGGGTAACGGAACAGTTATGTATGTTCGTGCACAAATGATTAACGAACTATTTGTAAATTTAATCTCAGTAATTGCATAAGATGTGCGCGGCTCATTTGCATATTTACAAGGGAATTGGAAGTTTTCTCGACTTGAGATTTATAGAATTGCAAACAGTCGATGATTAAACGTTGAGGGTAATAGAGGAAATATAAAATGTCTAAAAGATTCATTCTTAGTTTGACCTTGTTTTTGCTGTCTATGCAGTATATTCTAGGCAAAGAGTAAGTGGACTAGAGCAGCAGAAAATTCAGAATTTAAATATTAATGTAATTAAAGATACCAATTTATACCTGCAATGTGTGAGAATTATCCTGGAGTGGAGGCAAAAATTGGCGGTCCTCTTAGCATATGCAGCTTTCCGCCCAACTATGAGAAACCTGATAATGAGGACATCGATGCTGTCATCAAACACATCCAAGGCATGAATACCACTTAATTGTAACATAAGTGTGCATATAATTATATTGGAGAACTTTACACTTTATTTGCATAAACAGCGCACAGCTCAATTAAATCAAACATAATTAGCTATAACGGTATTAATTACTGGCGCGCTTTATTTGCTGCGCATGCTGCTGCATTCGCTTCTCGATCTCTGGCCTAAAATGACGAATAAGTCCCTGCACTGGCCAAGCAGCACCGTCGCCCAAAGCGCAAATCGTGTGTCCCTCAATTTGTTTTGATATTTCCCACAGCATATCGATTTCAGCGGGTTGAGCATCACCTTTGACAAATCTAAAACGCATTACTTGTTAGAAAAGTATCATCCTAGTCGAGATGCTTCAACTTACCGAGTCATAATCTTGTTCATCCAGCCAATGCCTTCGCGACAGGGTGTGCACTGGCCACAACTCTCGTGCTTGTAGAACGAAATCAATCGAGCAATAGCTTTGATCACATCTGTTGACTTGTCCATAACAATGATGGCGGCTGTACCCAGAGATGTTTGGGCTGCAATCAGGCCATCGAAATCCATAATCACATCATCGCACACCTTTCGTGGTATAATTGGTGTAGAAGATCCGCCGGGAATAACGCCCAACAAATTATCCCAGCCGCCAATGACACCACCACAGTGGCGCTCAATCAACTCTTTTAGCGGAATAGACATCTCCTCCTCCACTGTGCACGGATTGTTCACATGCCCAGATATGTTAAATAGTTTCGTTCCAGAATTACGCGTGCGGCCAAAGCTAGCAAACCAATTGCCACCACGTCGGCAAATAGTTGGAGCTACTGCGACGGTCTCGACATTGGTCACTGTGGTCGGACAACCAAATAGACCCACATCAGCGGGGAATGGCGGCTTCAAGCGCGGCTTTCCTTGTTTACCCTCCAGCGACTCAATCAGCGCAGTCTCCTCGCCGCAAATATAAGCTCCAGCACCGCGATGCATAAAGACATCAAAGTTATAGCCACTACCGCAAGCATTCTTGCCGATTAGGCCTGCCTGATAGGCTTCGGCAATTGCTAATTGCATATTGGAGGCCTCATTGTAGAACTCTCCGCGAATATAGATATAGGCAGCCTGTGCACCCATTGCACGACCTGCAATTAAACAGCCCTCCACTAACTTGTGTGGATCATGGCGCATGATCTCGCGATCCTTGCAGGTACCTGGTTCACCTGTTGTAACAATATAGATAAGGGTTTGTATCGACTGTAGAAATTTATCGTTTAACTTACCCTCATCGGCATTAACAACCAGATATTTCGGGCGTCCATCACCAGGCTTATTCATGAAAGACCATTTCATGCCACTGGGGAATCCAGCACCGCCACGTCCACGCAGTCCAGAGGTCTTGATTTCATTGATAATCCAGTCTGGGCCCTTAAGAACAATCTCCTTGGTCTTGTACCAATCACCACGTTTCTGCGCACCCTTCAGTCGCCAATCATGTCGTCCATATAGATTGGTAAAAATACGATCCTCATCAGCCAAGGGACCAAATTTAGTTTTCGTTTGTGGTGGCGGTGTGCCTGGTGGTGGTGCCTGCGTGCTTTGCAAACGTAGCTGCAAAGCAGCTGGCAGCACGGCAACTGAAAATATTTCAATTCGCACAAATCAATATTAATAGAGATATGCGCAATATATGTGCAAAAGTTTTTGTTTTGTTGTGCGCAGAAATTACATAATTTGCTTGCAACTTGAATTTTACATTTTCACAGCTGGCTGAGCATTTTACTGTCGGCTTGCCAACGTAACAAATTAGATATTTCCATCGAATATTAAAACTGAAACATTTGTCATTATTTACCAAATTGCGGTTTTGTTAACAAATTATATCGCACAATTGCAGCCATTTTCGGTACGACACAATTGACAGCTGTAACTTGACATTTGCACATAGTGCTGCCATATCGCTTGCGCTAGGGAGAGACTATTAGCGCACCAATTTGAGTACGAGTTATCGATCAATATAACTGGAAAGCTTATCTGAATAGGCCACAGCTGATCAATTCATTTTTCTTGTTTATTTTGTAAAATGGCCCAAGTTCCAATAAATAATAATACTGATGCCACTCAAACAGAAACTTTGGAGGAGACAAATAGTGTGAAACAAGCGGAACCCACGCAAAGTTCACCTACATTGATTTTGCGTCTGGAACATCCCAGGAATGAACGCCGGGTTGTCTTTCACGAAGGTGTAATTGACAACGAGCATATGAATCGCATGAAATCTAAGTGTAGGTACTTCGACATCCTATGTAAAATTTAGATATTACCAATTTGGCTGCCTGCAGGCTGTTGCATATACCGGAAGCCGGTCGTATTTGGCGAGAGTTCATCTGAAGATGATGAAGAATGTGAGCATTGTTTTGGGCATCCCGAAAAGCGTAAGAAGAACAAAAAGACTCCTTCTGCCGATCAGCCGTCCACATCGGCTGACGCGAATTCGGAGCCAGATCTAAAATTACCGGACTCAACAAAAGCCGTCGTTGAAGACCAACCATCCTTGCCCGATTTCGAAACAACGGTGAAACCCTCTTTGTAGATTTCTCCACGCTTCCCAGCCCAAAAAAAGAACTATATACGATAATAAAAAAAATTAATACAAATTGAATTCGTCTCATTAAAAATCGAACACCAAAACACACAGTTTATGTATGTATGTATATATAGATATAGATCTTTGATTCTAAAAACTGGGCAGCACAGGTACAGCGACATAGAATTTGGACTCAGTTCTTGGGCTTCAATTCAAATGATTCACTGATGTTTAGCGGAATATTGAATGCCTTCGCCTGGGCGCGAGAGCGCCAAACCTAATGCAATAGATAAATCAAGATTAAATAAAATGCGATGTGTGTTTGTGCGTGGTTGGTTTATTTACCTTTATGGTGTAATCATCACTGGTAGTGACCAGCATTTGGGAGTCTTTTGGGTTGAAGGCCACGCTGTTGACAACATCTGTATGCTTGAACTTAGCTAAGCTAATTCCATAGTAGCGATCCCATAAGTAAGCGTGTTGATCCTCGGCTCCACTGGCCACATACTCATCGCAAACGTCCAGAAATATGAAGAAACATTCAGTACTAGGGGTATATGCCTTGTGGGCGCGTAACATGTTGCCCACACGCTTAAGGGTCATTAGATCTATCACATGTACATCGATCTCCTGTGCAATGGGAGGCGGCTCCAGCGGATTGGTTATATTATAGTTCTTGGGCCATGGCCGCGTATTGACATATAAGTATCGATGATCTGGACTCAATGCCATACCTATGATATGTCCATGCAGATCGATTACTTTATCCACCTGGTCGAAACGATCTTTGACAGACTCATAGTCCCACCAATCAGGATCGTTACGTGGCGTCTGCTGTTGCTGTTGCTCGGCAGCACGCTTGGCAGCGATGCGCTCTTTGAGTGTCGGACCAGGATCTAATTTTTTGGGAAAATAAACATTACGTATGCGCTTAAATCCAATTTGGTGTGGCGTAAAAGTCTTGGAGCCAGTGGAGAAGATCAAGTATTTTGGCACACTATTCTCCATTTCATCGTATTCGTCATGAATCTCCGAGAACGATTCATATTCTTCTTCAACATCCTGCTCGTCATGCCCATCCTCAAGACCAGTATCAGTTGCCACAGCAGCTGCACGTCTATACTCCTCCAAATAGTGAATGGTTGCATCGGATGCGTGGCCAGGACGCGCGCGCGATCTACGCACTTGATTTTGTTCTCTGATGTCGGGCAAATAGTTATCTTCGGGCGTTGAGCTGCGTGTGCGTCTCAAACTGGCCGCATGCGACAACGGATTGCCGCTGGCCAGCGACGCGGATGTGGAGGGTTGATCACTGCAACTCATAGCGACATTGGATGGTAATTGTTGGACCTGAGCCAGCGGATCATTCGTTTCATCAAGCCACGGACACCTAGCCACCATTATAGCTCGAACGGAGCTGGCGTTTCGATTGTAGAATTTATAAAGCTGACTCATGATTGGCACATGCTCTGAATCGATTTCTTGATTGGCTTTATTTAGCCAGAGTACCGAGGTGCTGACCAAGTGCGCAAGCCAATGAAGATCACCCGATAAAAGATATTGGTCACTGAACCAGGTGCCAAAGATGTCATAAGGACGATTGACAACCCTACACCGCAGGTGAGATTCCGTGGCTCCCACATAGAAGACAGCTATCTCTCCAGATGTGCTCTGGGGTGAACCGAAATGTACACCCGAGACCAAGAGCAATGTGTCGCTCTGGTTGAATTGTGAATATTGTGTGTACTTCCAACTGAACTGCTTCATATTGTGCGCATATTTTTCTGCAAATGAAGAGGCTCAATAGATTACATTCGACTATCGAGTTATTCCCATCTGTCACCTGTGCATGGATGTGGTGCGTTCCAAATTATCACAAAGCCGTCCTTGGAGCATGTGGCAAACATTTCGCCATTATGGGCAAAGCTAACGTGCAGCACTTGATGGGTGTGCCCATGACTGTAGTCAGTGCTCGGCTCAAGACGCTGTGCCTGCACAAACGGGATCTGCGTGCTGAGGCGCTGATACTCAGCTCGCCAGCTGCTGGCACCTGGCTTCAGAGGTATGGTGGGCGAGGCTCTAAAGTGCTTCTGAAACTTTTGTCGCCACAGTAAATCGTCATTAGAAATACTATTCCAACGCCTGCACGTTAGACCTGCTTGAATTAGATCATGCACACTTAAGCGTCCAAAGATTTGCAAAAGGACTGGCTCCGGTAGGGCCCACCAGCCATAACCGTTCACATCGTTTCCATTGTCGCTGTCGTTATTATCGTCACCAGCTGCTGTGGATGTAGCAGCTGTGATTGCGCTAGTACCCAAACGTGCCTTTTTGAAGGTCAATTCCATTTGAAAAAAATTTTTTCCGTAGCCTAGTTTTGTCTAATTCGATTGCTAACTGGCTAATGTCGGATATCTATACAAATTTAAATGTAGTAACTGGTTTGGTTGTTGCTGCGTTTTGTATCAGGCTTCGACTATTGTTATTCCTTGGTTCGAATTCAACGTTATAGAAAATGAAAATAACTTTCTCCGTTGCGTTTTTTTTTTTTGCAGAATAGAAAACAGCTGTCAACAGCAAGCGCTCATCTCTAGGTGTGACAGCTGTTTTTTTTTAGTTTCATGTAATCGGAATCGAAATTTTAAAATTGGAAAATTATATCAGCTGTTTGCTAAAAAGCCAGCAATGTTCCGCTCGCAGTTCCTAAAAAGGTGCCAATAAGCCATAAGCAATGTTAATATGTAATATAAATAATTTCGATAAAAATATATTTGCAGTGTATTACATAAGATAAGCCGGCTATGTAGCCATGAAACAAACCGTAATGCTGTAGTCATTGCAGCCGCGGTGCGTACTCCAAACTCGACGTATTATACCAATGAGGAGGACCAACTAGCTGGCCTTGTCATTGATGAGCTGGTGAAACGCACCTCAGTTCCGCGGGATGAATTCAAAAAGCTGATTCTGTGCACTTCCAGTGATTTTGTGAATAACGATTCGCTACGCAGTGTTGCCAGAAATCTGGGACTGAAAAGCTGCCAAGCACATGCCATACAGAATGAATCGTGTTCCGTTTATGGTTTGCAAATGTCGCTGGAATGCCTGCAGAAGGAACAAGCCGAGTGGGTTATATTGGGCGACACGCGAGCAAAAATCTTTTCCGAAGAACCTGAAATAGCTAGTGAGCTGCTGACTCAATCTTCTCCATCTAGAAGGGCTCTCAAGCTAACACAAAGTGCTCAAGACTATTCAGATCCGACAGGCACTCCAGGCGCTGCTGCTGTTGCATTGACCACAGCAAAAACAGCGAAACGTCTGCAACTGCAACCGTTGGCCGTGGTACGGGAATTTTTCATGGAGAGCAACAATGCTCACGCCATATTTCGTCTAAACGAGAGCAATCCAACTCAATTAGAAGACGTTCATAATTGGCAGCTGGTAATTAATGACGATCTACATAATCAGCTGAGCCAGATGGTTGGAATGCGCATGAACGAAGTGCGAACCCATGATGCTAGGCAAATCACAGCTAGTCATCTGTTAACACATACCGTTCATGCCCTTCCCACCGGAGAATTGGGTTGCGTTATCATGGAATCTGGCGATGGGCGCTGTGTTCTGATGGTACTTGAAAAAATGTAGGCCTATTATTGTTTTATTATCTTTAACAATTAAGGTAATATATTTTTGTTTTGCAGCGTACCCGAGCCTAAACTACCAGAGGGGTTGCCGCAGCTGACACTATACACGAAGGAGCCCTGTCCTCTTTGTGATGAGCTGGTGGCAAAGCTTGAGAGACAGTTTGCTGGAGAATTTGAGCTAAAGAAAGTATTTATCGATCGCAAAGAGAATGTGCGTTATCTGCGGCTGTTTCGTTTTGACATACCTGTGCTGTTTCTTAACGGGCAATTCCTTTGCATGCACAGCCTAAATGAGCAACTGCTCCGTGAGCGATTAGATGACCTGAAAGCCACTGCAACAAAAAACTCATAGCAAGCAAACAGTTGACTGACTTTCCGTTGTACTTTCGTATATTTTAAAAAGCAAATTCTTAGTGAAACTTAAAATATTTCACCCATTGGTTTGATAGTTATTTCGTGTATCTGAAACGAGACAACAAACTCTAAGATATATAAGATATATCTGAGGTCATCTTACCTGCACATGCGGAGGAGTGCGAAGTGCGTAGAGCACTGCATCGGCTATATTCGCAGGCTCTAGTCTGGCCATATCCTTAACATAGAAATGAATTTCCTCGGGAAATATATTCGTGTTAACTGCACCTGGACAAATGCCAGTCACACGCACTTTACTCTTGTGCAACTGAAACTCCTGGCGATATGTTTCCGTTAAAGCTGTGACAGCAAACTTAGTGGCCGGATAAATGTTGAACGATGGCAGCACGTCAATGAAGTTCAACACCTGCTGACCCGCAATGCTGTTGATAATCAGGACATGGCCTTCTACGTCGCGCTTCAGCATATTGTTAAAGGCGGCGCGTGTACACCATATAATTCCCATGACATTGGTGTCGATTACTTCTCGCAGCTTCTGCGTATTCCCGGGCGTCACCAGTTCTGTTTCTCGTGTTATACCCGCATTGTTCAACAACACATCTGGCCCCTCCAGTTCACGCTCGATCCAATCAAATGAACTCTGAACCTGTTCCTCTTTCGACACATCACAGCGTCGTGGTATAAAGTTTTCACGTAAATCGGTAGGTAAGCTTTCACGCAGCTCCTTCAGCTTAGCCTCGCGTCGGGCCAGGCCCACCACTCGCAGTCCAGCTCCAATCATGGCACGGGCACAAGCCGCACCAATGCCGCCACTGGCGCCCGTAACAACGGCGAGCTTATTGTGCCAACGTTCCATGATGAAATAAAAGCATATCGTTGATGTCAGCTTTTCGTGAACCTATTCTACACTTGGGGGTCTTCGGTATTTTTTACTCCAATGCAGGTTAATCCTCCTTGAACGGACAGTGGGAACGTTGCAGGGAAAGAGAACTTAAATTATGGGGTGATTTTGAATTTTAGTCACTTGATTATATTGAAGGCCTATAACTAACAACTATAATAAATATTTCTTGTAGTTTGTAACTATCTGACGCTCTGTATATTTATTATCTTATCCATTTATAATATGTGAATGAATTCCATTAGTGTTATTATTATGTGTGCTGATTTTCAGTCTATGAGCGATTCAATTGTACTCTTTCAGTATTTTGGAGAATCTCATTTATCTTCTCTCTGGCCTCCAAATTGAGGTCCGGATCAAGCATATCCAAGCATTGGCCAACGTATTTGCTATAGTAATACGAACGCATCTCCTCACCGTTGCGCCCTTGATTAGTCAATCGATTTACATTGTTGTGAATAATGGTGTTTCCATTGTTATCCGTTAACTTGGACTTCTTGCGTTTAGCCTTTGGAGAGCCCGATGGTGATTTATGTATATTTTTAGAGTTGGGAATCGGGGAGTTATAGCATTTGTCAATGTTCAAAAGTTTGGTACTCGAAGGTTCCAGTACATCAGTCAGCTCGCTCACTTCCATTTTGGTCAGTCCATTTGAATCGGACAAGCTGGTGATCGAATTGATTGTCTGAAATGTTTTCTAGATAAGTAAAATAAGTTATTCCTAGTTTAGTTCTTAAATATATTACCGATTCATCGTTATTCAACATATTCATAGATTGTTCTGTCGACTCATTTGCCCCCAAAAGGCTCATGGAGCTGTTTTTGGGAACATTGCTTTCATTTTCGTCATCTGAAGTGGCGCTAGTATTCCTAACCTTCATTTCAACCGCTGGGATTATGTTCATTATAGTTTGCGAAGTTATTGGGTTCATGCCAAGTGAATTATAAATTGGATCCATAATTTCTGTAAACCCTTCACCGTCCAGAAACTCTTTCCCATAAGTGGCGTAAATTTTAATTAAAGAGGAAACGATTACTCTCTCACTAGTCTGATAAAATATATTTTTCGGGATTTCAGTCTGTTCATTTCCGGATTCGTTATCAGTGTCCCAATCATTAAAAATTCCCGCATGTTTCGAGGTTAAATGACGTTTTAAGTTTGTAGAATGTGTACCTGACAATTTTACACCGCACACAATACACGCTGATTTATTGTCATTCGGATCGAATTTGAAAAATTTATGCACTTTTTTATTCAATTGTTTTCCCATTTTACGGAAACATCATATTTGACAGCACTCCTTGATTAACAAAATTATTATGAACCAACGGAACAATCGCACATGTATCAATTCATAGACAAAATTTGTTTAGCTTCATTTAATTCCCACCAAACGGTCAAGGAACAAGCACAGAAGTAACACGAAACGGTTAAGTACGAATGAGTGTGAGAAAAATGTACGCACTGGCAGACATTCAGGAAGAATAAACAACATACGGCTTACATATAAATAACAGTTCTCAATCTTATTCTGTGCGCTCCTTTAACGAACAGCGTTGCGGAGAAATACGTATGACGTTTGCAATCAATAAAAAACATAAATCGAATGGTCGTGACATTCAGGTGATCCTTTTGTATATAAATTGGGTCAAAAATTTGGAACCAGGAACAGAAAATTCAAATTTAACGATTACCCGTTTATTGGCTGCAAGTTAGTCATTCAGACACACGAGAGGGAAAGCTAACGGTGAAATCTGTTCTTCAACATGCACGACGAGCAGCCGCTTTTGTTTTGTTTTAGTACAGTTTTTGCATAGAATGGAATAAAAAGGCT
>JABVZX010000202.1:1721-23218 GCA_020883565.1 Drosophila pachea
TTGTCCTTTTTTCGGCGGCAATATTTTCGCCATAAAATATTTATATGTGCATATTCGTTTGCGTTTCTTCTGGCCAGTAATAAGGTTTTAAATAATAAGGTTTTTAAATTTCTATTTTGGAAACTCCATTCTGATATGCCTGCACAAGGAATATGCAACAATAAAATGAGCCAGCGAGACGGACGAAGGACAGCAATCAGCAGCCCTTTGAATGCCCTTTCTCCCCAACTCGGACTGACAGTGTATATATATAGTAAATAAAAAGTAAATGTAAAGATTATATCTGGTACACTCATACATATAAATATATAATCTCTTTAATTCTATTTCTTTTTATATGTTATAAAATATATAAAACCTTATATTTACCAGAAATATCTATCCTTTTCAAATCTCTATTGATTCATGCCTAAACAAATATGGATACATACATCATTTGGAATATATAAAGTCTATGTATATTTCTGTATATTAATAGAAAGAATTGGCCACTATGAACGCTTAATTTTATATATATTTATATATTTCCCATTCAACGGCATAATCCTTTCGTTTCATACTAGCATGCATTAAGCTTCTTCTTTGAAGTTGTTTCCCATTCATTTGGCTTTATTTTTTATATTCACTTTTCGACTTCTTCAGAGCCAAAGCTTTTCCATCGAATATATCCGCATTCCCTAGAGGCAGCTACTTTCTATTGCCATGTTCGCTAAGCGATCTCCCGCTTAAGTCGCCTCTGTTCTATTGGCCAACTAAACGGACAGGCTAATCAGCTGGTAGGCACTAATGATGCCAGGACAGCGATAAGAGTAGCTGGTTATGAGGCAAAAACAATGCCAAAAACAGGCCGAATTCCGAATTATTTTCAAGTATTTTCGAAAATATTATAGATATATATGTATGTAAGAGTAACAACGATCGAAGGGAAGCCTCTGCAGTATTTTATAAATTTATAGCAATTTCTTTGCAAGTTTTTCAGAAAATTGCCAGAGTTCACTAAAGCGAATTCCGACACCGCCGACACCAGCGACACGACCAAATAGCAGCAACTGCAGTGCCACCCGCACCACCCGCCAGCTCCGACGTCAACGGCTGTGGAATCCTGCACAGCGACGGCGCGTAAAATTGCAGGCGCACATGTGTTCAGAGTTTAATCTGTTTAGGCAACACGAGCGCCTGCCGACAACTTGCAAAACTTCATCTCAGGCGGCAAACACTAACACTAACTTTAACTTTACCTATCTAACACTAACTTTACCTATCAGTCAGCAGAGCAGCTGCCACGCTCACCCACCCTCACAGACGCACACGCACACGCACACGCACACGCTCAGAATAATGCACTAAACGCTCAAAATGAAATACAAGGCATTTGGGTGCCCCCACACGCCTCGCCTCGCCCACGGCTGGTGCGGCTGCTTCGTACACTTTTGGCCAGCTTAAAACAAAGTCGCTAAAAAAGTTAAAGTTCGATCCGGGGGAAAACTCTCGAGCACTTGTCGCTGTTCACTTTTAATTATAAATGAAGTTTTCCAACGGAAAAGTCGAATGAGAGGAGCAAAGAGAGAAAGGGGGAGAGTCCAGCCAGGGTGGCTTAGCTTTGATGATATTATTCTATGAAACCAACTGCTGTTGGCGCCTTCTGACTGCTGCAAACTATTGCCAGTTGTTGTTGGAGTGTGAACTGAAAATTGATTATAATATATAACTTCCCATTGATGTGGGATGTCTCTACGTTCTATATCCCAGCTAGAGACTAACTTCTACAACTCGGAAAATGCCTTGAATCTGAAGCCTTTACCGACTTGTCAAAGCGTAAGCATGACAAGAACTTTGAAATTATAAATGGTCTCGCAGCCACACCCCTTTGACTGGGAACAATTGGGGCACAAATGAACCCCGTTAAAGCATTCATTAAAGTCTATTTCAGCACGAATTCAGTTCCGCAAAAGCAACTACAAGCATTATAGGGAACGGCTCAACAACAAATACGAACTGAGACAACAATTTTGCCACAAGCCCTGATCTGGGAAATTCTGGGAAAAAATTCTCGAAAATGTCAGGGAAAAATGCTGTTCGCCAGCCAGGAGCCATCAGCAGCCAGTTGTGTTTGCGCAGCCGTGAGTAAAAAATTCAAAAACATAACGGAAATTAACACAAATAGAAGCCACAGAGCCTATACACCCCTCGCACCCATACACATACACTGTTGTTGTTGTTGTTGCGTTGCCACAATCTAACAGGACAATCTTTGATTAACATTCTTGGCATTTTGGGGGGAAATTAGTTTTTATGTTTATTACCTGAGCCATTACATCGCATGGAAAATGAACTTGTTGAGAGCATTTGCTCCGAATACCCTGTATTTGAAGTGAGGCTTGACGAAGGCCGATCAAATGTTAGTTCAGTAAACTGGTGGGTAAACAGACGTAGATATATCTTCTTTCCCTATCCAGCTATTATTTGTATTTTAGCATGCCATTTATTCAACTCTAGGGTATCTTCTAGTCTTCTAGTCCCTATTTTTCGATCGATGGGAGTTCTCCAAACTGCTTGAAAATCAACCTATGGTTTCCTTCTGTACAATCAAGGCTGTGTTAGTTCATTAATGGGTATGTGCTAGTCTGTTCGCTATTCGATCCATGGGTATCTGCTAGCCTGGCTACTGTTCGATGAATGGGTATACGCCAATCTGGCTGCATGTATTCACTACAATTCAATACAGGATATATCATCTACCTAATGGGTATCTGCTAGTCAGACAGTCTGTTAAGCTATATGAATTTTCTGTTTTCTCAATTTTTCTTCTGCATTTTCAGCTTTCCATTTTTGGCTATGACAGAGTCCGTTCACAATCAATACCTTGAGGAGCGTGGAGAGGATGAGCTTAATTAATGGAAATGCTCGCTGGTCGTTGATTTTAATTTAGCTTAGAGACTCTTATTATGGAAATTGCGGAATTAAATCGAACGAAATTGACAGAGTTTTCTCCGACATTTTCCAGTTGCTGACGGCTGGCTGACTGCTCGTCAATTAAGTAATTAAATATCTATGTCCGGCTCTTGATTTGAGTGCGGCCTTTGTGATTCCTATATGTTAAACGAAATTAATAAATGTTGAGTTCATTCCGAGAATGTAAGCCGACAGTTTAATTAACTAATCAAAAGCTACGTTCGTCTGCCTGCCTGGCTGAATGGCTGCCTGGATGCCTGCGCGCCTGCCAGTCTGTCGTCCGCATTCATAGTTCCCTTATTTGTTCGTACAGACATAAATTAAATTTTCATCTTTACGGTAATCGCATTTGGCAATGCATTTTCCGGCTGCGGATTCCTCCCTCTGTGGGCTGGTCTGCGGGCATTCTCGTTCGGTTTGCTGCTGCATTTGGCATTTGTGCCTCCTAAGCCTTTCGAAAGCGTTCCCAAAAGCTGCATGCATCACGCTGCATGCTACATGCTGCATGCCACATCCCGCCTGCCGCCTGCCGCCTACCGCACACTGGCCCGGCTGTAAATCAGTGGGAATTATTTGTCACATGCACACAACTTATGCAAAGATATATTAATATATTATTATATTAATATATATTAATTTTGCACCTGGCCCAAAATGTAACCAAGGACTGCATCAAAAAGACCCGAGGCAATTTATTAGTTTTGAATATTAGAAATTTCCACGTATTCCCATTTAAATTTACAATTGCCTACGGCTGGGATTTAGCTAGTTGCTTCTAATTTTAAGCAAATATGCTAACTATTTGACAGCCCAGGGATTCCTCCTCTCCATCTAAACATATATAGAGTAAATAAAGCTTTAATTGATGTAGCAGAAGAATTTTGGCAAATTATTAGCTACATTTGTTTGAATTTGATTACCCAATTAATATCATTATATGGTCTGAGGCCTAAGAATAGATTTTGTTTGGTCTAAAGCTCAAATAAGGATTCCATAGAGGTACCTGAAGAACCTTTCGTATCTACCATTGCTTGAATACATATGAGTAACTGAAAGAAGTTTACAATATTGCTTTGATATTAATGGTTGACAGCTTTCAAGAATATCAAAAGGACGTATTGAATCTTAAGTAGTGGATCTTCAATGGAGCTTGTTCCTGCAAAATGACAGATCCGGGGACTGCTTAATAATATTTATGCAAATACTATTATTTTATTATTTTTTTTCTATCTGATTATTGATCATCTTGAAGAAGTTTCGTAAGCTGGAATCAAGCACAGCTTATATCTAATGATCTAGGGCTCTCCCTTGAAGCTAAAGCTGATGAATTTAATCATGCAATTCAATCAAATTTTCATTGTTGATAAGCAGATCCCATTTGGCAAGTGCAATAAAAACAAGAAATGGCAAAATAAAAAATATAACTTGCATTAAAAGTATTTCATTTTCGCCCGTCCGGCCCCGTCGCCCGCATCATCTATGCATGAACATATCTACATAATTAAAGGAACAAAGCGGAAATGCTTTCAGTGTAATGATAAATGAACGCAAACTCTGAACATAAATCAACACATGGGGCGGGGGCGATGGGCGGCAAGGATGAGGATCAGGGTGTTTCCAGATGCACCTCAGGCCGGGCTGTGATGCTGCCGTTGCTGTTGCTGATGGGTTAAGCCGAACTTCAGCGGGAAACTAACTGCAAACGGGCTTACGCCTGTCCTGGCCCATCCTGGCACATCGCCCCTTCCTGATCCGTCGCTCTCCCGCACCTTCCCGCTTTTTGGATGATTTAAGCGCTGCCGCTCGACTCTGTATGGAAATATCTCTATGGAAATATGCATAAAAGCAACACCGGTAAAAAATACATACAAAATTCGTACACATATGCACACCTGCATGCATATAGTATACATATAAATACACGCATAGAGCACAATATTTTTAATTTTTCACATTTTTTGCCAGCAAACGTGAAAAGAGGAAAAAGTTCAGCATGCCAGTAAAAGGTTCAGCTGCCACGCCCACATGCAACATCCACACATGTAGCCCGCAGAGATACGCCGCAGGCACCCATGTGAGCCATTGCATTCGTACCTCACATCCTCAACGTGATGCTCATGCTCATCCTCATCCCCAACTCATCCTCATGCTCATACTCGTGCTCGTTCACATTCGCCGAGTCGCATCCGTTTCGGGTTGAAACATTTTTTCGAAATTGCATTGTGAATAATGTAGTGTTAATTCTCGTGAGTGCCATATTCCCTGTTTTATGGGTTTAATGCTTTTGTTTATTGGTCTGCTGTGCCATTCAAGTCCGAGCACTCAGGAGGACTTATGCTCGGACCAGTCCATGCCCTAGCCGAGGCCAAGGCCCAGACCCAGGCCAGTGTCAGGCATTACTGCTGCTTCTGACATTTGACAAGAAAATGCATTTCGCTTCGTATTTGACTTTTCATTTGCATATCAGTTTTTGGGCTCTCCATTGGCCTTGACACTGCCGCAAATAAACGATAAACTTATTGTCAGCCCCAAATAATACAAGAAAAGTAATGTCATAAATATTGATAGGAACTGACAGACTAAGCTCTGGCCTAATGGTTGCTCAACACGACTGTCGCCCGATTTTTTTCTTTACGACCTGGCGAATGATATTTCTCGGCTTATTAGTATTTCTTGAATGAGTTATAGCTCAAGAATCCATGAAAAATGTGGAAAATATATTTTGTAAGAATTGGTGCCTTTAGTTGAAGCATTACTCATTGACTACTTGCCAGTGGAGTTAAATATGCTCTGCCATACAATCAATAGAGAGTATACGAACAGTCGTTCCATTTCCATTTGTTTCGCCCCCATGCCATTCGACTGCTAGCATATGGGGTGATATTTATGGAATTGGTAGATACTTACATTGATTTTTTATCGCCTTTCACCACGACAGACTTTTTGCTGTCCTGCATAAATTACAAGTGAACTAATGGAGAATCGATAATTATGATTGACAGTGTGCGCGAACGCGTTTCAAATCGCATTCGCATATTAATTAATTATTCATTTACCAACACTGGTCTGTATAAGCGAAAACCGTTTGAATCGCATGCAAACAGCTAAAGGCAGAAAGAGATAATTAATTTTAAAGAAAATCTCGTGATTTTCGGCAACTAATATACCCGCTTTCGCTGACCGCACAGTGTACTCTCATGACCATTTGATCTTCAAATGTCCACGAGTTATTCTCAGAAATGTTCCATGTTGCTTGATTATGCGCTATAGAAAGTATTTTCGGTTCGGGCACTTGAATGAAAAGCGCTTGCAATTGTTTTCCATGGAATTCGGAATGACAATCGAACAATTTGAATAAATTTGCTAAGTACTTTAAATACGATTTTCTCATTTTCCAAAATCGTTTCGAGCAACTTGTGAAGGAAGTTTTTTCCTGAATCTATTTACCGCAATAATTTACAGCTTAACAGGCAGCGAGTGTGGGTGGGGGGATTCATTCCCCCATTCATTCATTCCCGCATTCAAATGTTCAAGAGATAAATGATAATAGAATATAGTTAGAGAAAGGCTAACTCTAGCAGTTATTTGAGATTGAGTTAATTATGTGTTGCATTGAATGATTTAGGAGTGAACGACCGCCAGATACCCTGTAAAGCATAACGAGTTCCACTTGAGCGGGGGATTATGAAGAAATTTCATTTAATTTTAATGAAATCAAACTCGCCTTTCACATAAACGTTGGAGCGATTTGAAATTTTCTTATCCACCCAAATACCTACACACACGTATGTATGCATTCCTTCATATGTCAGCGCCATCTGGCGGCTGCTGCTGGAATAAACAACTCAAATAATTTCGTTTTATGAAAATTGCGCTCGGGTTAAATGATACGAGAAGAATGCGAGCAAGCGAAGCTCGTAGCATTTTATGTCTCCTTTTTTCCGTTTTGCGTGGCCAACGAACCTTGGCCTCCTTGTGTGTGTGCCTGTCTGCGCCTGTGTGTGTGCCTGTCTGCGCCTGTGTGTGTGCCATATGCATATCTCCGAAAGCTTTAAACGCGCATTCATTCATGTTTCAATCAAGCCGTATTTAGGTTTGCTTTCCAATCAAGAGAATCTCCAATAAAAGCGCAAACTAATTGCAAAACTGTTGAGGATAATGAGAGAGATTCAGAGTGAGGAAGAGGAGGTGAGTCCTTTAAGCACAAGCACAGCCCCTTAAAGCAGCATTGTTTTGTGGTTTTCGGTGTTGTTGGAAAATAAACAGTTGCGTTTTTCATATGATTAAATGTTGAATGGCCAGCAGAAGCAGTAATTAAATAAATTAATTAAGCGTCACCAATGCGGGGGCAGCTGGGCCGCGACAGCTGTCGGATGCAAGGGGCAAACGTGACCGGGCCACTTGACAACCGACAAACAACAAATGCAGCAGCGACAGCAACAACAACAACAACAAGAGCAACGACAACAGAAATGGCCACAACTGAAATAACAAAGCAACTGTTTTAAAAAGCAAATTGAAATTGTTGGCCATTTGTATGAGGTCTTTAGTGCTGCTGCTGCGATTGTTGCAGTTTATTTTACCATTTTCCATTCAAGAGCAAATTAAACGCACAGCAACAGCCTCAGCACAAACATCGGAAACGGCGACAATGACATCGGCGAGCTTTGTCCTTTGACATGCCACACGCAATTCATTTCGCGCTCTTGACATGTCATCAATACTGGATAATTGCTGTCTGACAACGAAAGATTAGCCGCATAAAGTTACCTAAGCCATAACTCCGCCCTCCCCAAGCCTTTGAAGAATGCCAAAAATTCATTTTTTGGCTACGGAACTTAGCTTTTATTTATTTATGTTATTTTCTACATTATTTATTACATCTTTGCTACATGCCAAAACCCAAATTTATGTGCCCAGCAATTCCAAATGCAATTAGCTAAAAGATATCCAACCGGCGAAAAAGAGAATGTTTCACATTTTAATCGGAACAGCGGGCTATAAATTCAAAAATATAGTGCTCTTACAAAATGATTTTGCTGCAATTGGAATTTTTTTAATATTCGCGAAAAGTATTTATCACTAAAAATTGTTTGTATAGCACTCATTTGTTTACTACATATTTTAAGGGTACAAAAACCTCAGTTAAAACCTAATCCCCAAATTACACTGTAAATCATATTTTTGACATTCGCCTGCTTACGAGCGCCGCACGGCAAAGGCTTCAATTGCTTCCAAAACCACGCAACTACGAGTCTTATACAACCACCCTTACAAGCGCAACAGCAGCTCTCTGCCATCCCGCGTCCACATACACTCAAATTCCACACGGCAACAATTTTGTCGCTATGCTTTGGCTCTGCTACTCGCAGCCGTGGTGGCTTTTGCAGTTTGAAACCGAGCTGTTAACCGTCAGTGGAGACTACTGCTAAAATAGCCTGCAAATAACAGAGACGAAGCTAACAGAACAGACTGTTAAGTGCACGGGGCTGCCTTAAGAGCTTGAGTTTGGGAATTGTAAATGAAATTCGCTGCTAAGTCATGGGCAATATATTTATATGAAAAATCTATCTCTATCTTAAATATGAATAAATTCATAAATGTTCAAAATATAATAGGCATTAACGTATATTCAAATTCATAAAGCTGTTAGCTTTATTTGTATTCAGTGAGTGCCATAAATGCAGCTTAAAGCCGGATGAGTAACTTGGTTCGATTGAAGGTTATTGGGTTATCTGTCTGACATTTTAATGGCTAACAATATATTTGTATCAATATGCAGATGACGCAACGTTTTGATTAAGCAAAAGCCGACAAAATGCCATGTGAACGAACTTTAGCCGCAATAAATTCTAAATTGAACTAAGCTAAGGAGCCTGTGCGCTCCCCTTACATTTGCCGACTGCCACGGAATCAACACATACTGAGCCGTGTGTGTGTGTTGTACGTCCCTGGCGATTGCAAGCTCTGCTTGCATTGCGTTTAATTGCAAGGACTCCACTGCGAAAGTCAATTGAGTCAATAAATTATTTTTAAAGGAATCAAAGCAAAAAAGAAAATTTCGTTCAGGTCTTTTTTGCCTAAAATTGTTTGACGTGTAGTGTCATCTGGGGAATACCACATTCATATAATTTATTTAATTGCATTTACATTTTATTTCCATTTCTTGAATTCCATTTGATATGTATTATTAACGCCATTTTCAAATATTCTTTTTACTATATTGATCATTAAAGTCGCAACATTATTCTCTTGTCGCCTGAAGTATAAACCCGAAACTCAAATTGAAATTATTTAATTATGTCGCTTTAACAGCTGGCAATTAATTCGAGCTGTACGTGAGCCCAGGAGCAGAGCAGAACAAACAATGTCTGGCAACCAGAGATTCGAACGAGCATTTGAATTGCTCTGAAGCTGCAGGTGGATGGGTCCAGGAGCTGTGACACATATTCGGTTAATATGAGATGGGATGGATTATATAATATGGGACGGATGATATAATGTGGGATGGGGAGGGGATAGGGATGGGGGCAATGCTTCAGTTGTGAAATTAGGCAAATTATTGGGGTAAACTGGGCGAGTCGACAAGTCGTCGTGTTTGCGCTTAAAATTTAATTTCACGCACAATTGAGTCCATGCATGTCAGAATTATGCAATAGGCGATAAATTATTGCTGTTATTGCACACGGAGGCAGGCGCACGCCCAAAACAAGGAACCGACCCCAGAATCGACCGCAGGCAAAGAGCCTGGCAACTGGAGCCCGAGCAGGATCTAGCAAAATAATGACCCTACCTAACGAAGCCGGCCTTCCCCTGCGATCCCACTGGCCAGGCTCGCCCTTTGGCAAGTGCAATCGGGATGTTGTTGGTGCACTTGGCACCTCGCACAGTGGGACGATAGCCTTATAAACCAGGTCAAAAATATAGTTACCTTGAATCATCCTCAAGAACATCACAATTTCCAAATAAATCAATAAAAAACAAAGATTTTTGGTTTATTTTCAGATTTGCTTTCGCTACACTTTTGTCCCACTGTGCGCCGTGGTGGCCCGCTGCCTGTTCTGCTGCTCGTTTGCTGCCTTCATTAATTGGCGGCCATAAAACAGCCCACGGGAGGGGTAGCATATTTTGCTTTGCTTGCATTTGCATACTTTCAGGAAGTAGGCACCTGTTACCGCGTCCAAACGCCGCATACCCCTACAACACATGTCTGCTCATAATTAATGTGTAAATTGTAAAGCTGCGCCTCGCCTGCGCCCCTTTTTCTTCCACTCTCTCTATTCCGTTGCAGGCCTTTCTTCCGCTGATGCGGCAGTGTACAACCAACTCGACAACAGGCCCGAGAGGCAGACGGCGATGGGGAGTTAATGACGGTACAGCAACAACAGCAATAAACGACTCTGACCTGGTACATGCTGGGCCAAAATGCATTTTGACATTGCGCAAAGCTTAATTGCATTTGGCTCCACGCTCCATGCTCCACGGACCAGATCGGACCACCTGGGTGCAGGTGAGCCAAAGCGATTTGGCTCATGAACAAGGACAATTTATTTATGCTTTCCACGACCTTAAATTGTTTTTACCTTGACAACGACAAACTAATGAACTTGTCCACTAACAACCCTTCCATTCGAACGTGGGCAATCATAGTCTCTGCATGTAAAGCCGAATGAGATGTGGAGCGGTAGGTCTCAGAGGGAGTATCCAGCTGTAGATGGATCAAAGTACAAGGCACAGCTGGAATATTAATATATATTAATATATAATTCAAAGGAAGTATCGCCTCCCTTCGCAGAAGCGTTCCCAGGTCATTTGCCAATGCAAAGAGCAATGCGGTTTTAATTCAAATTTTAACTTGAATCGATGGGGGAAATTATATATATACTTATTCTTCTTATATTACATACTTATTATATTATATATTTCATTATTGGTGTTATTATTATTATCACTATTTTTGTCATATAACATATTTCATTCCCAGGTTAGTTCTGGGTACCACTATGAGGGAAAGCAATGTAAAGCCTACCATAGCGAAATTATTCGGGATATGTCAATAATTAAAATAACTTTTCCAGGCTTCTAAAGCTCCAGCGAATCGCGCTTAATTCTTTTGATTTAGCGTAATTCCTAATTAATTAATTCTTTTGATTTAGCTGCATAATACGGCCCAGTTGTTGTTGGCGTTCTGGTGCTGTTTAGAACTAAGGCCGCTGCCATTAGTGAGATTAAAACTATATCCCTAACAGCGGGGGGAGAGAGGGCGCCGACCCTAGCTGAGCCAGTGCCCGGGGTCTGGCAATGTTTGAGCTGTAACAATGGGCATATCTGTTGTAATGTCGCAATGTTTACTCATATACAATGTGATCCTCAGCACAATTGCTGGACATGAGCTGGCCTGGGTTGGGCTGGGCTGGGCCGGGCAGGTTCTTTGGAGAATGTGTGCCAAGTAAGAGATATATTGCACTGTGACCCATAGCGTGCAGTTGACACAAATGCAACGAACTGCATAGTCAGAGGCGGTCGGCCAGGGGCGGGGCATGGAAATGGAAGCTTTATAATTTGCTGTAATTGTAATTGTAATCTAGCTTTGATGACTTGACAGCCATTCATAGAACTTAGCTCCATAAAATACAGTTCAATTTGTTTAATTCAGCATATTGTGCCAGCTACACCAATCACGCCCAGTTGCTGCTGCTGCTGCTGTAATTGACAGCTGGCATGCGAGAATCCCATTTGACATAGGCTTGCAATGGACAACCAGATAATTCAAATTAAACAAGTAGCCATTAATAGTCATGACGATAAAATAATGGGCCTGAATGCCCACCCGAATCCAGCCAAAGAGTCTCTGGCAACAAAATGTAAATGCCCATTCTTTGAGGGCTCTCAGCGAGCAGCTTTAAACATTTTAATCAAATCATGTTTTGATTGGCAAGGGATTGCAATTTAATTTCCAATCTAGTTGGCATTTTCATGCAGATGAAAACTGTCACGACTTTGGACTGATATTCTCGCCAGGATAAATTCAATTTTTGCTGTGAAGCCATGAAAAATTTAAAACCAAAAATTATGGACGCAACTCTTGTCTTCCAGATTTGACTAAGGCTGAACAATAGGTTTTCATCGCAATAGAGGCTTCTCAAGTTTATTCAAAAAGAAACCCGAAAAGCCTTATTAAAATAAATTAGAAGAGGAGCCCTCCTCTGAAGACTTTTCCATGCACCTGATACTCCCTTTAGGCCACATTTACTTATTATAAAGCGTCCTTATCATATATTCCTAATATTCTCTCTCTCTCTCTCTCTCTCTCTATATATATATATATATATATATATATATATATATAGCTCTATATAGCTCTTTTAGTCATTCTACAAAAGCGAAGGAAATTTTGGGTTTTGAATCTCTCACAATTTCTCTAGCTCTGCTTCCTAGATTCTAGCCAAGATAGACTTTTATATAAAGTCGTTCCACCTAGGCATTTTCATATCTAAACGTATTAAAAATTTCTGGAATTTCACAAAAAGCCCTCCAAATTCCACGTCGCATCGCGTTTCCTTCATCTCAAATCATTTTTGCACCTTATATGTAAGTCCTTTAGCTGCCTCGCACATAAAGCTCCTCGAGCGGGCGAAACAGAATGGGCTCGAAATTGTGCGTGACACCGAAATGACGAAAGTTGCGAGGACAAATATGATATGAAGCATGGAGTTAAGTAAGTCTGGCATCTCGAAAATGAAATTTAATTTTTGCCACAGTTATCGCAAAAAGTTGGCGCTTCAAGCACTCGAGATCCTTTCTTGTGGCGAAGGAGTTACAAATTGGCTTGGCTGACTTTGGTGTGGCTTTTGGCCAAGTTTGCTTAGCTGTACTTGATTACCTGATTCAATTTGATTGCATGTATACGTAACGGGCCACGCGATGTATGAGTTATGCATCGAATTGAAGTCTACTTTTGCATTTGACATTGACAAAACATCTCACATCTCGCATTCAGGCTAACCACCTTTACCGCACAATCAAATGGCCCTCATATATCTTGCAAGAAGTGGGCGGGGTGGGCGTGGCGCAGTGGCTGTGCCGAAATTGCTTGGCCCGTGTTTGCCAGGCAATATGGTCGCCAGCACTTTTATTAAATTCTTACAAAGGCTTCTCCTTCGCGTCCAAAAGAAAAGGCAATAAAAATCATTTAACAAAGTCAAACAACAATCAAAATTAAACTTTGCCGTCAACACAGCACAAAATCAAACAAATAGTTGAGCCGGACCCGACTGCGCCATGCGCTGTACGCAGCGTAAGGGAAGGAAGGAAGAGAGGTATTTATACTCCTGCATCGAAAGATAATGCTTTAGAATTCCTATAGAAGATTCTGCCCGAAATGAGGCTACTATTACATTCTCAACTGCAGTCTTGTATACCCCAGCAAGACTCCGCGAACAGAAGTGGAGGCAGAGCTCGGCAGCAGCCAAACATAAAAAGACGCAGAGCAAAGGGCGCAGTGCAAAAAGCAAAAGTACATAACAAAAGGAAAATTAAATAATAAATATAAAAGATAAATAACATATATAAATTCGAACTGTAAGTGGCGAGTGGAGAGCGAAAATGGGGAGCGGAGAGTGTATAGAGTGTGCAGGGCAGCCGAAAAACTTTTTCGAAACTAATTTCCGAATTCTACTGCAACTGCCAAGAGTCTGCGAGTCATGTGTGTTGTCATCGTCAAAGGAGGCCGGCCAGAGGAGGAGGGGCGAGGGACGGCCATTTATTATGTCATGCCTCGTCAGGCAGAGCCTGATGAAAAGGCAAAGGCAAAGGCAATGCCAAAGGCAACGGCATCATCGTAAATCAATCCATTTGACGACCTGCGGAGTGTGACGAATTTAATTACACTTAAGCGAATCGATGGCTGGAATGAAAATCGTCATCGGACTGTGCGGTGACTGGTGCCAATTTTCCCCATTTTCACCTCTCACCACTTTTCCCAAAATATAATTCTATTCTATTCACGTCGAATCGCTGCAATGCAATAATCCTAAATGATGGTCCAAACGGAGCACCACTCGAACAAAAGGCCAACAGCCAGCCTGTTGGCCATCCAAGGAGCTAACATTTGTTACCGGCCGAGCTACTGATGGAATGGAATTGATAGCCGACTCCGTGCTCAAGTCGACATTCCCGAACAAAAATTTTAATTAACTTAAAGCAACACCTCAAACAGCTATTCAAAGGAACTCCAATTCTGGCAGCTTGGGCCTGGCCTTGAGATCTGTTAAGGGCTCATTAGTTAATCAATCGATTGGAAAGGTGTATTCTAAGAACTTGCCTAACAACGCCTTCGGTAAGGAGACTTCAAATAAAGATCTCAAGAGTGGAACAGCCTTTCGCTGCCCTCAGTTATCAGGAAGTGCTCTTATTAACAATTCCATTTTCGTTTTATGAAGAAAATGGAAAAAGTTGCTTATACTAAGCCTCGATCATTCCAATGAACAATTTGATCAACCCTCTATAACGATTCGAACTGTTTTCCCTGAGGGCGACTTATTTGTATCGAAGAAATTCTTAAGCTACCCTCGATTTTCCCACAGATCTCGCTGATTGCGAGCGAGCCTCCTCGCTATTGGGTTACTCTGCGCATTTTCATATACAGAGCGAAAAAGAAAGAGACTTGCTTTTGGTAAAGAATCTTACCTTCCGCTCATTACAAAAGAAAGATAGAGAGAGAATGTGGAATCTCAAGCAAAATAACATAAACCGTTCGAAGTATGCTCTCTCTTGCTGGAAGTTTCTCCCAAACTGGTTCAATTCCCCTAGAAAATGTATTAAATTAAATTAGTTTGCTTAACTTTTGAACTATCTCCTTTGATTCCTTAGATTACTTAAATCTATGAGGGACAGGCGCTTCGAAAGGCAGCTAGATGTCATTCGTCACATTCTCGAAACGATTTTGCTGCTCGAATTTTGCTTTAATCCATGGCCCACGTAGAAAGAGGAAGAGAGAAAGATTCACGAATTTTCTGCTCTGTTTTTTGACGCTAGGCCCAACCGACATCGTGCCTCATCAGCGCGGAAGTGGAAGCAGCACTCAATGCGGCGGGGCCGCGGCGAAAAGAAGTTTCAAGTTTGTCATGCGAAAATCATACGAAACTTGGGTTTTCGAAAAGTAATTGAGGCGGAAATCGCTAATTGGCACCTTCAACTTAGCCCTGACGACGCGACTGCGACTGCGAAAAAGAAATCAGAGCAATAGAGCCGAGCGGTGGATGCGTCGTGAAACTTGCATAAGCCGAGCCACCCCCATAGAGCGAATGATTTTCGGACGGGGTGGAGTCGTTGCGTTGTTGCGTTGTGGGCTGGCACACGTAGTCGCATGCAAATGGGAAAACTTTGCTCATCAGCGCGCACAAATTGAGTGAAATTATCAGTTCAAGTGAAATTTACACTTGAATGTCGGTGGCGGTGGCTCCTAACGCGTAACGCGAATGCCTGCGGTTATATTTACTGCCTCAACCATATTTCTGGCGTGGCCAAAAGCGATCGGAATAGACCGATTGCCGATACCCACTAACTGATGGGGACATCTATATGATCAAAGGGCAGGCGAAGAAACTGAAAAATACAGCCTCAAGAAATGCCCTGTAAAAGGAACTTTGAGAATCTTGGAATGAGAAATAGAGCGGTCTATTAAGAAATACAGCTTCGGAAATGCCCCATATGCGTCTAGCATATGTTTCGCATTATAGTATAATTAATTCCATATAGAGTCTATATGCAATAGGCATACAGTTTAGATCCCTTAATATACCCTATATAATCCATCTCTACATACCCCCTTGATACGCCTCATCGTAAGCCTCGTAGTAGCTTCTGCTGTCTGTCACAAACACCTCGCTTAGTCTTGTCATAGACTTCCTCACTATATAACAAATACATAAACACTTATACACACACACGTACTGCGGGAGTATCGTCAACGCTCTAGCTGATTTCGTTTCGCTCGCCGCATTCATAACTGAAAATTCAATTAAATACAAGAAATGCGGCGAAAACATGAGTGTCTCACACATTCCTGATAATTCTCCATGTGGCAGTTGGCAGAGGCTTTTGGACTAGTTAATTGTGAACTTCCACTTGGCAGCGACATCTGCAAACTTCATAGATACTTTTTGGTCCTGCCTTGGAGACTTCGAATTGAGTTTCCGCCAAGGCGAACGCTACAAGGACTCATATTCCAGATGCCAGCTGGTTGGCGCTCGAGTTCTCTCGTAATTGCCATAAATTTGATTGGCCTGGACGTTTTAATGACTTGGCTAATGTGCTATAATTTTGCCATTAAGACTGTTGCCAAATACCGAACGAACAAGCAATATAATTCGCACTGCTTCCATTTCAATAATGATCACAAATTACTCTTTTGGTATTGGGCTTCTGCTTGACGGAGAAGGATGAAGAGGAGGAGGAAGAGGCAGCGGAAAGTCTTTCTTCTCACCAAGAGAAAGTAAGAAAGAAAATGGCCAGACAAGGGCAAGGAATTCCGGGAGAGAGAACAAATCAGATGAGATGATAAATGGGGAAAAAGATATAGAATATAGGCAGAGAGAGAGAGATCTCTTTCGTAGATCTCTCTCTTTCTACTATTTCCCTTCCTCTTCTTTTTTTTTGTGTGTGTTGAAAGTCCTATGACGGTCCCTAAGGTGGGTGGGGGGTTGCGCCGGTGCTCTACAAGGTGCGCTGTTAGGTGAGTTTCCTGGCAAGGGAGTTGCCATGTCGGCATCCTCGTCAATCACTTCCTCCAGGCTAGCAGTTAATACTCTTAGCCTTTCGCCCAGAATTGCTTATTGGTGCTCTGCTCCTTCGCATGGCGCCTCCTTATGTGTTGTTAGGTCCACCGTTGCCACTTGCGTCGCTGCAATTCCAGGTAATCCATGGCCGTGTCCAGTCTCCCCCTCCCTGATGCGCGTCTCTAATTCAGCATATCTGGTTGCTTCCTGGTAAGCTTCTTCTTCAGCCTCCATTCTCAGTAGAGTCGGGAGTGACTCAATCCTGAGTTCTTTGCGTTTAGCCGGGTCACTTGGTAAGTTTTGCTGCTGTCGTTGGTATTGCTGGGCTAACTGCGCCTGGATGGGAAGGAAGTGACGACGCTGTTGTTCGAAATACCGTGGTCTGGAGAGGCGTCTTGGCAGATACAGGTCGTGACCTGTAGGGCCACAGGATTTTTAAGACTTGCTAACGAGTTGGCGTACCTGCTGCTGGCTGACTCGCACACTTCGTCAAGTTTTTTGAAGTCATACTTGGTAAGTATATCCACATTTTTAGTTATTTTCCTAGCATCGCTGAAAATTCAAAAACACGAGGCATAGGCTACTATGGCCGAAAATTTCTCTCAACAGAAATTTCGAATATAGAGAAATGCAATCAATCATCTGCGAAATTGGTGGCTATCGGCTTCCGGCCATGGGGCATGGTTAAGCCATGGCTAGTCCATGATTAAACCAACCCAATTTGGCCTTCACATATACAAGCATCCCTTTTCTCAATACCAAAGCAGTTGAGAGAGGCTGAAGAGATGAAGAAGTAAGATTTTCTTTAGCAATATTGATACTTCAAAATCAATACCGATTCTCGATGTTTTTGGATCAACAAATAGGAAAATTGGCTCGAGCCACATTCCTTATGACAACATGTATGCCACGGCTCAGATGGGCAGAGGCGCACAACTTCGCGAGGGGGCATTCTTGGGATAGATGGAAACTAATGGGATATATCAACAGAAATCCAAACTAGACAGAAGTCTGAGAAATGTTAGGCAAATCGCCGAACAAATGGGTATTTTTAAAGTGTTCTTCCTTTGGAAGAAAGTCCATCTCGGAGCTTCTATTCCAATAGCGCCATGATGGACCCACACCCCCGAGTTTTAACTTCCTCCGACTTTATATGATTGAAATTTGCATAAATTTACCAGTTTTTAATCGCTTATTCTGACCCATATTTGGCAAGAGCAAATATAATAGAAAATTTGGAAACTGCACTGATCCAACGTCTAAGCAGGAAGACCAAGTCGTTGGGGGTCAATTGCATTACCCGCTAACCATCAGAGAGACCGCCAGGGCCAATACAGAAGGCATCTCCTGAAAGGCAATGCTTGATTCGAAAACTGAGCAGTTTATGGTATCTCTGGGAAGTCTTCCGATGCCTCAGATTTCAGTACATTTGTAGGGGCAAAACCATGCGAAAAGAAGTACAGAGATAAGCAATCTGAAAATTCAGATTAGGGACAATCCCCTATTTCCACCCGCCACACACTGAATGATTAAAGACCAACCAGATTTTACTTTTATACACTTAGAATTTATTAGTCGTCCGGCTGATCAAAAATACCTATATAACTCTTCCCAGTGCCTTCAGAAAGTGCCCATTGAGTCGCCAACTGTACGCCGAATCGGCAACGCTTTGATTTGGATGAAGCCGAGTCTGGTCGCTCGGTGTCGCAACAATCGCCAACTGTACGCCGAATCGGCAACGCTTTGATTTGGATGAAGCCGAGTCTGGTCGCCCGGTGTCGCAACAATCGCCAGCTGTACGCCGAATCGGCAACGCTTTGATTTGGATGAAGCCGAGTCTGGTCGTGGTGTCGCTAGCTTTTACGTGGTGTTCCTCGCTTTTACGCGGTGTCGCTCGCTTTTACGCGGTGTCGCTCGCTTTTACGCGGTGTCACTGTCTCGCTTGATTTTGCACGGTCTCGCTTGGTGTCGCTTGATTTTGCACGGTCTCGCTTGGTGTCGCTTGATTTTGCACGGTCTCGCTTGGTGTCGCTTGATTTTGCACGGTCTCGCTTGGTGTCGCTTGATTTTGCACGGTCTCGCTTGGTGTTGGTCGCTTTAACGTGGTGTCGAAATCCTTCTACTCTAATCTTGATGCCTTTCTTCCACTTTCTAATGCTCTTTCACTAAAAGAATAGCTATGTCAATCTACTGAAACTTAACTCGTAAAAAGTCTGGGCAAACGTCTACTTGCATCTTTATAACTGGCCAGACAAATGTATTGTTTGTACCCAGCATATCTCCTTTTCTACTTGATCGCCATTCAACCAACTTCCGTGAAAGCTTATCCATGGCAAAAAGAAAGAATCACCCAGCTGTCGGGCAGGTCGTGGCTCCTGGCTCGTGGCTGCTGGGGGCTTTCAACTGAGGGAGCTCATCAGTTCCGACTCGTTTCGGTTTGAAGTTTACGGTATTTGACAGTTTCGGTTGTGTGGCAAAAAGGTGAAACTGTTTTCCTAAAAACAATGACAACGACTGCCGCAAACTGTGGCCGCCCTTTGGGGTGGCTGTAAAGCGATTGGGTATAAATCGAAATATTATCAAGATGCCGCTGGGTCGCACATCTCAAATCAACTGCTGCTAAATTGCTAGCCAATTTTTCTCTCGATTATCGTACCGAGCATCTGATGTGGCAGAGGCAGCTAAGCATTTTGGTAGACAAGTTTTTACCTACATAAGATACATATGTAACAGCCAGAAGTCCACACACAAATATATATTTTGAGCACACACGTGTGTGTGCCTGCGTGTGTGTGGGTGAAATAGATGTTGCATAATATTGGGCCGGCAAATTTGCCTTTTGGTTAGCTTGTATTTCATTTCGCTTCAACACTTTGCTGCTGGATTCGGGTCGTCGGCCCTGTGAGGTCTTGGGGCAAGCCGTACATATAAATAACATAAAAATGAAGCGAATTCAACCTCAAAGTTCAGTTCAAATAATCACTCAATAGATCTAAGCGAAACGCTGGCAACTTTCGCATTTCATGTGCATACGAAATGCCCTCCGGCTGCCGTCAATAGACGATGAATTTAAATATGCCCCAAATTGAGTATTGGACACGTAATAAAAAGGATAAAGCAAAAAGGAGAATCAAATAAGAAAGGGATAAAAAACATTGTGTGCTTGTGAGTGAAGGCTAGCTGTGGGCAAGGCACAACGGACCAGGGCCTGCAGCCGCTCGATGGGCCCCATCGTGTTATGTATGGAATTGTAAATAAACCCTTTTTGTACTTAATCCAAATTCGTCCTCGGGGAACAATTTGTTATACAATTTAAAGAAAGAAAAGCGGCCAGAGACGGAGCGAGACACACGGAGAGAACGAGAAAAGGCAATGCGCGCAGTTTAGATTTCAAGTGTGCTGGCCCGGGCTCGTGCAGCCGCCACGCCTTGGCTCAGGTCCGAGCTTGGCCCAGCTGTGAGCCCGGCCAAGGGGTCACTTCGGCTAACTGTATCTACATATATTGTCCTTTTTTCGGCGGCAATATTTTCGCCATAAAATATTTATATGTGCATATTCGATTGCGTTTCTTATGGCCATTAATAAGGTTTTAAATTTCTATTTTGGAAACTCATTTCTGATATGCCTGCACAAGGAATATGTGCAGGAATATGCAAAAATTTATATATTTCCCATTCAACGGCATAATCCTTTCGTTTCATAGTAGCATGCATAAGTTTCTTCTTTGAAGTTGTTTCCCATTCATTTGGCCTTATTTTTTATATTCACTTTTCGACATCTTCAGAGCCAAAGCTTTTCCATCGCAAATATCCGCATTCCCTACAGGCAGCTCCTTTCTATTGCCATGTTCGCTAAGCAATCTCCCGATTAAGTCGCCTCTGTTCTATTGGCCAACTAAGCGGACAGGCTAATCAGCTGGTAGGCACTCTGTTAGTCTGCCAGGACAGCGATAAGAGTAGCTGGTTATGAGGCAAAAACAATGCGGGCCGTGTTCCGAATCCGTCTTTCAAAAAATTAGCGGAAACGGAAGCCAATCAGCAGTCAACGGAAACCGCATTGTGTGCCGCAGTACTTCAATTTCGTGGCCACCGACCTGCTCTTGCAATCCGCTCTTCTCGGCCAGTTGCAGCGGACTTTGGCTTTGTGGTCAGTGCCGAAAATAATGGCCGAGAGCCAAATTACGTTTCCGCCCTGTCGACAGCGCAGCTCTCGCTTGGCCGGAAATTGTGAAAAATCAACTCGGTCAAAGGGCACACTCACACACACACTTAATCTATACGGCTGGGATTTAGCTAGTTGCTTCTAATTTTAAGCAAATATGCTAACTATTTGACAGCCCAGGGATTCCTCCTCTCCATCTAAACATATATAGAGTAAATAAAGCTTTAATTGATGTAGCAGAAGAATTTTGGCAAATTATTAGCTACATTTGTCAATTAATTGCAGCGATTTTAACATGGTGCCGACAATGGTTACCTTTCTAGCACCGATTGCCGTTGCACACATTGCTGCTGCAACGGCTGTTGGGCTCGACCCAATTATTAGAACGTTGCTCGTGGGCGAGATGTGCGCTTTGAAGCATGCCTGACAGCCCATCGCGAGAGTGCGTTAATGCACCTTCTTCCATGCTTACCGAGTCGGGCAGATGATAAGATAAGAATCCGCTGTATACTAAATCAGTGCAAATGTTGTAAAAGCCTCTCTTGCAATTATCACATATTCCACAGGACAATGTCGACTCCATGATAACACGATCACCCACATGTA
>JABVZX010000280.1:6061-36456 GCA_020883565.1 Drosophila pachea
GTGAAGTGTGACTGTGACTGTGAAGTGTGACTGTGACTGTGACTGTGACTGTGACTGTGACTGTGACTGTGACTGTGACTGTGACTGTGACTGTGAAGTGTGACTGTGACTGTGACTGTGACTGTGACTGTGACTGTGACTGTGAAGTGTGACTGTGACAGTGACTGTGACTGTGACTGTGACTGTGACTGTGACTGTGACTGTGGACTGTGACTGTGAGTGTGACTGTGACTGTGACTGTGAGTGTGACTGTGACTGTGACTGTGACTGTGACTGTGACTGTGACTGTGACTGTGACTGTGACTGTGACTGTGAAGTGTGACTGTGACTGTGACTGTGAAGTGTGACTGTGACTGTGACTGTGACTGTGACTGTGACTGTGACTGTGACTGTGACTGTGACTGTGACTGTGACTGTGACTGTGACTGTGACTGTGACTGTGACTGTGACTGTGACTGTGACTGTGACTGTGACTGTGACTGTGACTGTGACTGTGACTGTGACTGTGACTGTGACTGTGACTGTGACTGTGACTGTGACTGTGACTGTGACTGTGACTGTGACTGTGACTGTGACTGTGACTGTGACTGTGACTGTGACTGTGACTGTGACTGTGACTGTGACTGTGACTGTGACTGTGACTGTGACTGTGACTGTGACTGTGACTGTGACTGTGACTGTGACTGTGACTGTGACTGTGACTGTGACTGTGACTGTGACTGTGACTGTGACTGTGACTGTGACTGTGACTGTGACTGTGACTGTGACTGTGACTGTGACTGTGACTGTGACTGTGACTGTGACTGTGACTGTGACTGTGACTGTGACTGTGACTGTGACTGTGACTGTGACTGTGACTGTGACTGTGACTGTGACTGTGACTGTGACTGTGACTGTGACTGTGACTGTGACTGTGACTGTGACTGTGACTGTGACTGTGACTGTGACTGTGACTGTGACTGTGACTGTGACTGTGACTGTGACTGTGACTGTGACTGTGACTGTGACTGTGACTGTGACTGTGACTGTGACTGTGACTGTGACTGTGACTGTGACTGTGACTGTGACTGTGACTGTGACTGTGACTGTGACTGTGACTGTGACTGTGACTGTGACTGTGACTGTGACTGTGACTGTGACTGTGACTGTGACTGTGACTGTGACTGTGACTGTGACTGTGACTGTGACTGTGACTGTGACTGTGACTGTGACTGTGACTGTGACTGTGACTGTGACTGTGACTGTGACTGTGACTGTGACTGTGACTGTGACTGTGACTGTGACTGTGACTGTGACTGTGACTGTGACTGTGACTGTGACTGTGACTGTGACTGTGACTGTGACTGTGACTGTGACTGTGACTGTGACTGTGACTGTGACTGTGACTGTGACTGTGACTGTGACTGTGACTGTGACTGTGACTGTGACTGTGACTGTGACTGTGACTGTGACTGTGACTGTGACTGTGACGTGACTGTGACTGTGACTGTGACTGTGACTGTGACTGTGACTGTGACTGTGACTGTGACTTGTGACTGACTGTGACTGTGACTGTGACTGTGACTGTGACTGTGACTGTGAAGTGTGACTGTGACTGTGACTGTGAAGTGTGACTGTGACTGTGACTGTGACTGTGACTGTGACTGTGACTGTGACTGTGACTTGTGACTGTGACTGTGACTGTGACTGTGACTGTGACTGTGACTGTGACTGTGACTGTGTGACTGTGACTGTGACTGTGAAGTGTGACTGTGACTGTGACTGTGACTGTGACTGTGACTGTGACTGTGACTGTGACTGTGACTGTGACTGTGACTGTGACTGTGACTGTGACTGTGACTGTGACTGTGACTGTGACTGTGACTGTGACTGTGACTGTGACTGTGACTGTGACTGTGACTGTGACTGTGACTGTGACTGTGACTGTGACTGTGACTGTGACTGTGACTGTGACTGTGACTGTGACTGTGACTGTGACTGTGACTGTGACTGTGACTGTGACTGTGACTGTGACTGTGACTGTGACTGTGACTGTGACTGTGACTGTGACTGTGACTGTGACTGTGACTGTGACTGTGACTGTGACTGTGACTGTGACTGTGACTGTGACTGTGACTGTGACTGTGACTGTGACTGTGACTGTGACTGTGACTGTGACTGTGACTGTGACTGTGACTGTGACTGTGACTGTGACTGTGACTGTGACTGTGACTGTGACTGTGACTGTGACTGTGACTGTGTGACTGTGACTGTGACTGTGACTGTGACTGTGACTGTGACTGTGACTGTGACTGTGACTGTGACTGTGACTGTGACTGTGACTGTGACTGTGACTGTGACTGTGACTGTGACTGTGACTGTGACTGTGACTGTGACTGTGACTGTGACTGTGACTGTGACTGTGACTGTGACTGTGACTGTGACTGTGACTGTGACTGTGACTGTGACTGTGACTGTGACTGTGACTGTGAAGTGTGACTGTGACTGTGACTGTGACTGTGACTGTGACTGTGACTGTGACTGTGACTGTGACTGTGACTGTGACTGTGACTGTGACTGTGACTGTGACTGTGACTGTGACTGTGACTGTGACTGTGACTGTGACTGTGACTGTGACTGTGACTGTGACTGTGACTGTGACTGTGACTGTGACTGTGACTGTGACTGTGACTGTGACTGTGACTGTGACTGTGACTGTGACTGTGACTGTGACTGTGACTGTGACTGTGACTGTGACTGTGACTGTGACTGTGACTGTGACTGTGACTGTGACTGTGACTGTGACTGTGACTGTGACTGTGACTGTGACTGTGACTGTGACTGTGACTGTGACTGTGACTGTGACTGTGACTGTGACTGTGACTGTGACTGTGACTGTGAAGTGTGACTGTGACTGTGACTGTGACTGTGACTGTGACTGTGACTGTGACTGTGACTGTGACTGTGACTGTGACTGTGACTGTGACTGTGACTGTGACTGTGACTGTGACTGTGACTGTGACTGTGACTGTGACTGTGACTGTGACTGTGACTGTGACTGTGACTGTGACTGTGACTGTGACTGACTGTGACTGTGACTGTGACTGTGACTGTGACTGTGACTGTGACTGTGACTGTGACTGTGACTGTGACTGTGACTGTGACTGTGACTGTGACTGTGACTGTGACTGTGACTGTGACTGTGACTGTGACTGTGACTGTGACTGTGACTGTGACTGTGACTGTGACTGTGACTGTGACTGTGACTGTGACTGTGACTGTGACTGTGACTGTGACTGTGACTGTGACTGTGACTGTGACTGTGACTGTGACTGTGACTGTGACTGTGACTGTGACTGTGACTGTGACTGTGACTGTGACTGTGACTGTGACTGTGACTGTGACTGTGACTGTGACTGTGACTGTGACTGTGACTGTGACTGTGACTGTGACTGTGACTGTGACTGTGACTGTGACTGTGACTGTGACTGTGACTGTGACTGTGACTGTGACTGTGACTGTGACTGTGACTGTGACTGTGACTGTGACTGTGACTGTGACTGTGACTGTGACTGTGACTGTGACTGTGACTGTGACTGTGACTGTGACTGTGACTGTGACTGTGACTGTGACTGTGACTGTGACTGTGACTGTGACTGTGACTGTGACTGTGACTGTGACTGTGTGACTGTGACTGTGACTGTGACTGTGACTGTGACTGTGACTGTGACTGTGACTGTGACTGTGACTGTGACTGTGACTGTGACTGTGACTGTGACTGTGACTGTGACTGTGACTGTGACTGTGACTGTGACTGTGACTGTGACTGTGACTGTGACTGTGACTGTGACTGTGACTGTGACTGTGACTGTGACTGTGACTGTGACTGTGACTGTGACTGTGACTGTGACTGTGACTGTGACTGTGACTGTGACTGTGACTGTGACTGTGACTGTGACTGTGACTGTGACTGTGACTGTGACTGTGACTGTGACTGTGACTGTGACTGTGACTGTGACTGTGACTGTGACTGTGACTGTGACTGTGACTGTGACTGTGACTGTGACTGTGACTGTGACTGTGACTGTGACTGTGACTGTGACTGTGACTGTGACTGTGACTGTGACTGTGACTGTGACTGTGACTGTGACTGTGACTGTGACTGTGACTGTGACTGTGACTGTGACTGTGACTGTGACTGTGACTGTGACTGTGACTGTGACTGTGACTGTGACTGTGACTGTGACTGTGACTGTGACTGTGACTGTGACTGTGACTGTGACTGTGACTGTGACTGTGACTGTGACTGTGACTGTGACTGTGACTGTGACTGTGACTGTGACTGTGACTGTGACTGTGACTGTGACTGTGACTGTGACTGTGACTGTGACTGTGACTGTGACTGTGACTGTGACTGTGACTGTGACTGTGACTGTGACTGTGACTGTGACTGTGACTGTGACTGTGACTGTGACTGTGACTGTGACTGTGACTGTGACTGTGACTGTGACTGTGACTGTGACTGTGTGACTGTGACTGTGACTGTGACTGTGACTGTGACTGTGACTGTGACTGTGACTGTGACTGTGACTGTGACTGTGACTGTGACTGTGACTGTGACTGTGACTGTGACTGTGACTGTGACTGTGACTGTGACTGTGACTGTGACTGTGACTGTGACTGTGACTGTGACTGTGACTGTGACTGTGACTGTGACTGTGACTGTGACTGTGACTGTGACTGTGACTGTGACTGTGACTGTGACTGTGACTGTGACTGTGACTGTGACTGTGACTGTGACTGTGACTGTGACTGTGACTGTGACTGTGACTGTGACTGTGACTGTGACTGTGACTGTGACTGTGACTGTGACTGTGACTGTGACTGTGACTGTGACTGTGACTGTGACTGTGACTGTGACTGTGACTGTGACTGTGACTGTGACTGTGACTGTGACTGTGACTGTGACTGTGACTGTGACTGTGACTGTGACTGTGACTGTGACTGTGACTGTGACTGTGACTGTGACTGTGACTGTGACTGTGACTGTGACTGTGACTGTGACTGTGACTGTGACTGTGACTGTGACTGTGACTGTGACTGTGACTGTGACTGTGACTGTGACTGTGACTGTGACTGTGACTGTGACTGTGACTGTGACTGTGACTGTGACTGTGACTGTGACTGTGACTGTGACTGTGACTGTGACTGTGACTGTGACTGTGACTGTGACTGTGACTGTGACTGTGACTGTGACTGTGACTGTGACTGTGACTGTGACTGTGACTGTGACTGTGACTGTGACTGTGACTGTGACTGTGACTGTGACTGTGACTGTGACTGTGACTGTGACTGTGACTGTGACTGTGACTGTGACTGTGACTGTGACTGTGACTGTGACTGTGACTGTGACTGTGACTGTGACTGTGACTGTGACTGTGACTGTGACTGTGACTGTGACTGTGACTGTGACTGTGACTGTGACTGTGACTGTGACTGTGACTGTGACTGTGACTGTGACTGTGACTGTGACTGTGACTGTGACTGTGACTGTGACTGTGACTGTGACTGTGACTGTGACTGTGACTGTGACTGTGACTGTGACTGTGACTGTGACTGTGACTGTGACTGTGACTGTGACTGTGACTGTGACTGTGACTGTGACTGTGACTGTGACTGTGACTGTGACTGTGACTGTGACTGTGACTGTGACTGTGACTGTGACTGTGACTGTGACTGTGACTGTGACTGTGACTGTGACTGTGACTGTGACTGTGACTGTGACTGTGACTGTGACTGTGACTGTGACTGTGACTGTGACTGTGACTGTGACTGTGACTGTGACTGTGACTGTGACTGTGACTGTGACTGTGACTGTGACTGTGACTGTGACTGTGACTGTGACTGTGACTGTGACTGTGACTGTGACTGTGACTGTGACTGTGAAGTGTGACTGTGACTGTGACTGTGACTGTGACTGTGACTGTGACTGTGACTGTGACTGTGACTGTGACTGTGACTGTGACTGTGTGACTGTGACTGTGACTGTGACTGTGACTGTGACTGTGACTGTGACTGTGACTGTGACTGTGACTGTGACTGTGACTGTGACTGTGACTGTGACTGTGACTGTGACTGTGACTGTGACTGTGACTGTGACTGTGACTGTGACTGTGACTGTGACTGTGACTGTGACTGTGACTGTGACTGTGACTGTGACTGTGACTGTGACTGTGACTGTGACTGTGACTGTGACTGTGACTGTGACTGTGACTGTGACTGTGACTGTGACTGTGACTGTGACTGTGACTGTGACTGTGACTGTGACTGTGACTGTGACTGTGACTGTGACTGTGACTGTGACTGTGACTGTGACTGTGACTGTGACTGTGACTGTGACTGTGACTGTGACTGTGACTGTGACTGTGACTGTGACTGTGACTGTGACTGTGACTGTGACTGTGACTGTGACTGTGACTGTGACTGTGACTGTGACTGTGACTGTGACTGTGACTGTGACTGTGACTGTGACTGTGACTGTGACTGTGACTGTGACTGTGACTGTGACTGTGACTGTGACTGTGACTGTGACTGTGACTGTGACTGTGACTGTGACTGTGACTGTGACTGTGACTGTGACTGTGACTGTGACTGTGACTGTGACTGTGACTGTGACTGTGACTGTGACTGTGACTGTGACTGTGACTGTGACTGTGACTGTGACTGTGACTGTGACTGTGACTGTGACTGTGACTGTGACTGTGACTGTGACTGTGACTGTGACTGTGACTGTGACTGTGACTGTGACTGTGACTGTGACTGTGACTGTGACTGTGACTGTGACTGTGACTGTGACTGTGACTGTGACTGTGACTGTGACTGTGACTGTGACTGTGACTGTGACTGTGACTGTGACTGTGACTGTGACTGTGACTGTGACTGTGACTGTGACTGTGACTGTGACTGTGACTGTGACTGTGACTGTGACTGTGACTGTGACTGTGACTGTGACTGTGACTGTGACTGTGACTGTGACTGTGACTGTGACTGTGACTGTGACTGTGACTGTGACTGTGACTGTGACTGTGACTGTGACTGTGACTGTGACTGTGACTGTGACTGTGACTGTGACTGTGACTGTGACTGTGACTGTGACTGTGACTGTGACTGTGACTGTGACTGTGACTGTGACTGTGACTGTGACTGTGTGACTGTGACTGTGACTGTGACTGTGACTGTGACTGTGACTGTGACTGTGACTGTGACTGTGACTGTGACTGTGACTGTGACTGTGACTGTGACTGTGACTGTGACTGTGACTGTGACTGTGACTGTGACTGTGACTGTGACTGTGACTGTGACTGTGACTGTGACTGTGACTGTGACTGTGACTGTGACTGTGACTGTGACTGTGACTGTGACTGTGACTGTGACTGTGACTGTGACTGTGACTGTGACTGTGACTGTGACTGTGACTGTGACTGTGACTGTGACTGTGACTGTGACTGTGACTGTGACTGTGACTGTGACTGTGACTGTGACTGTGACTGTGACTGTGACTGTGACTGTGACTGTGACTGTGACTGTGACTGTGACTGTGACTGTGACTGTGACTGTGACTGTGACTGTGACTGTGACTGTGACTGTGACTGTGACTGTGACTGTGACTGTGACTGTGACTGTGACTGTGACTGTGACTGTGACTGTGACTGTGACTGTGACTGTGACTGTGACTGTGACTGTGACTGTGACTGTGACTGTGACTGTGACTGTGACTGTGACTGTGACTGTGACTGTGACTGTGACTGTGACTGTGACTGTGACTGTGACTGTGACTGTGACTGTGACTGTGACTGTGACTGTGACTGTGACTGTGACTGTGACTGTGACTGTGACTGTGACTGTGACTGTGACTGTGACTGTGACTGTGACTGTGACTGTGACTGTGACTGTGACTGTGACTGTGACTGTGACTGTGACTGTGACTGTGACTGTGACTGTGACTGTGACTGTGACTGTGACTGTGACTGTGACTGTGACTGTGACTGTGACTGTGACTGTGACTGTGACTGTGACTGTGACTGTGACTGTGACTGTGACTGTGACTGTGACTGTGACTGTGACTGTGACTGTGACTGTGACTGTGACTGTGACTGTGACTGTGACTGTGACTGTGACTGTGACTGTGACTGTGACTGTGACTGTGACTGTGACTGTGACTGTGACTGTGACTGTGACTGTGACTGTGACTGTGACTGTGACTGTGACTGTGACTGTGACTGTGACTGTGACTGTGACTGTGACTGTGACTGTGACTGTGACTGTGACTGTGACTGTGACTGTGACTGTGACTGTGACTGTGACTGTGACTGTGACTGTGACTGTGACTGTGACTGTGACTGTGACTGTGACTGTGACTGTGACTGTGACTGTGACTGTGACTGTGACTGTGACTGTGACTGTGACTGTGACTGTGACTGTGACTGTGACTGTGACTGTGACTGTGACTGTGACTGTGACTGTGACTGTGACTGTGACTGTGACTGTGACTGTGACTGTGACTGTGACTGTGACTGTGACTGTGACTGTGACTGTGACTGTGACTGTGACTGTGACTGTGACTGTGACTGTGACTGTGACTGTGACTGTGACTGTGACTGTGACTGTGACTGTGACTGTGACTGTGACTGTGACTGTGACTGTGACTGTGACTGTGACTGTGACTGTGACTGTGACTGTGACTGTGACTGTGACTGTGACTGTGACTGTGACTGTGACTGTGACTGTGACTGTGACTGTGACTGTGACTGTGACTGTGACTGTGACTGTGACTGTGACTGTGACTGTGACTGTGACTGTGACTGTGACTGTGACTGTGACTGTGACTGTGACTGTGACTGTGACTGTGACTGTGACTGTGACTGTGACTGTGACTGTGACTGTGACTGTGACTGTGACTGTGACTGTGACTGTGACTGTGACTGTGACTGTGACTGTGACTGTGACTGTGACTGTGACTGTGACTGTGACTGTGACTGTGACTGTGACTGTGACTGTGACTGTGACTGTGACTGTGACTGTGACTGTGACTGTGACTGTGACTGTGACTGTGACTGTGACTGTGACTGTGACTGTGACTGTGACTGTGACTGTGACTGTGACTGTGACTGTGACTGTGACTGTGACTGTGACTGTGACTGTGACTGTGACTGTGACTGTGACTGTGACTGTGACTGTGACTGTGACTGTGACTGTGACTGTGACTGTGACTGTGACTGTGACTGTGACTGTGACTGTGACTGTGACTGTGACTGTGACTGTGACTGTGACTGTGACTGTGACTGTGACTGTGACTGTGACTGTGACTGTGACTGTGACTGTGACTGTGACTGTGACTGTGACTGTGACTGTGACTGTGACTGTGACTGTGACTGTGACTGTGACTGTGACTGTGACTGTGACTGTGACTGTGACTGTGACTGTGACTGTGACTGTGACTGTGACTGTGACTGTGACTGTGACTGTGACTGTGACTGTGACTGTGACTGTGACTGTGACTGTGACTGTGACTGTGACTGTGACTGTGACTGTGACTGTGACTGTGACTGTGACTGTGACTGTGACTGTGACTGTGACTGTGACTGTGACTGTGACTGTGACTGTGACTGTGACTGTGACTGTGACTGTGACTGTGACTGTGACTGTGACTGTGACTGTGACTGTGACTGTGACTGTGACTGTGACTGTGACTGTGACTGTGACTGTGACTGTGACTGTGTGACTGTGACTGTGACTGTGACTGTGACTGTGACTGTGACTGTGACTGTGACTGTGACTGTGACTGTGACTGTGACTGTGACTGTGACTGTGACTGTGACTGTGACTGTGACTGTGACTGTGACTGTGACTGTGACTGTGACTGTGACTGTGACTGTGACTGTGACTGTGACTGTGACTGTGACTGTGACTGTGACTGTGACTGTGACTGTGACTGTGACTGTGACTGTGACTGTGACTGTGACTGTGACTGTGACTGTGACTGTGACTGTGACTGTGACTGTGACTGTGACTGTGACTGTGACTGTGACTGTGACTGTGACTGTGACTGTGACTGTGACTGTGACTGTGACTGTGACTGTGACTGTGACTGTGACTGTGACTGTGACTGTGACTGTGACTGTGACTGTGACTGTGACTGTGACTGTGACTGTGACTGTGACTGTGACTGTGACTGTGACTGTGACTGTGACTGTGACTGTGACTGTGACTGTGACTGTGACTGTGACTGTGACTGTGACTGTGACTGTGACTGTGACTGTGACTGTGACTGTGACTGTGACTGTGACTGTGACTGTGACTGTGACTGTGACTGTGACTGTGACTGTGACTGTGACTGTGACTGTGACTGTGACTGTGACTGTGACTGTGACTGTGACTGTGACTGTGACTGTGACTGTGACTGTGACTGTGACTGTGACTGTGACTGTGACTGTGACTGTGACTGTGACTGTGACTGTGACTGTGACTGTGACTGTGACTGTGACTGTGACTGTGACTGTGACTGTGACTGTGACTGTGACTGTGACTGTGACTGTGACTGTGACTGTGACTGTGACTGTGACTGTGACTGTGACTGTGACTGTGACTGTGACTGTGACTGTGACTGTGACTGTGACTGTGACTGTGACTGTGACTGTGACTGTGACTGTGACTGTGACTGTGACTGTGACTGTGACTGTGACTGTGACTGTGACTGTGACTGTGACTGTGACTGTGACTGTGACTGTGACTGTGACTGTGACTGTGACTGTGACTGTGACTGTGACTGTGACTGTGACTGTGACTGTGACTGTGACTGTGACTGTGACTGTGACTGTGACTGTGACTGTGACTGTGACTGTGACTGTGACTGTGACTGTGACTGTGACTGTGACTGTGACTGTGACTGTGACTGTGACTGTGACTGTGACTGTGACTGTGACTGTGACTGTGACTGTGACTGTGACTGTGACTGTGACTGTGACTGTGACTGTGACTGTGACTGTGACTGTGACTGTGACTGTGACTGTGACTGTGACTGTGACTGTGACTGTGACTGTGACTGTGACTGTGACTGTGACTGTGACTGTGACTGTGACTGTGACTGTGACTGTGACTGTGACTGTGACTGTGACTGTGACTGTGACTGTGACTGTGACTGTGACTGTGACTGTGACTGTGACTGTGACTGTGACTGTGACTGTGACTGTGACTGTGACTGTGACTGTGACTGTGACTGTGACTGTGACTGTGACTGTGACTGTGACTGTGACTGTGACTGTGACTGTGACTGTGACTGTGACTGTGACTGTGACTGTGACTGTGACTGTGACTGTGACTGTGACTGTGACTGTGACTGTGACTGTGACTGTGACTGTGACTGTGACTGTGACTGTGACTGTGACTGTGACTGTGACTGTGACTGTGACTGTGACTGTGACTGTGACTGTGACTGTGACTGTGACTGTGACTGTGACTGTGACTGTGACTGTGACTGTGACTGTGACTGTGACTGTGACTGTGACTGTGACTGTGACTGTGACTGTGACTGTGACTGTGACTGTGACTGTGACTGTGACTGTGACTGTGACTGTGACTGTGACTGTGACTGTGACTGTGACTGTGACTGTGACTGTGACTGTGACTGTGACTGTGACTGTGACTGTGACTGTGACTGTGACTGTGACTGTGACTGTGACTGTGACTGTGACTGTGACTGTGACTGTGACTGTGACTGTGACTGTGACTGTGACTGTGACTGTGACTGTGACTGTGACTGTGACTGTGACTGTGACTGTGACTGTGACTGTGACTGTGACTGTGACTGTGACTGTGACTGTGACTGTGACTGTGACTGTGACTGTGACTGTGACTGTGACTGTGACTGTGACTGTGACTGTGACTGTGACTGTGACTGTGACTGTGACTGTGACTGTGACTGTGACTGTGACTGTGACTGTGACTGTGACTGTGACTGTGACTGTGACTGTGACTGTGACTGTGACTGTGACTGTGACTGTGACTGTGACTGTGACTGTGACTGTGACTGTGACTGTGACTGTGACTGTGACTGTGACTGTGACTGTGACTGTGACTGTGACTGTGACTGTGACTGTGACTGTGACTGTGACTGTGACTGTGACTGTGACTGTGACTGTGACTGTGACTGTGACTGTGACTGTGACTGTGACTGTGACTGTGACTGTGACTGTGACTGTGACTGTGACTGTGACTGTGACTGTGACTGTGACTGTGACTGTGACTGTGACTGTGACTGTGACTGTGACTGTGACTGTGACTGTGACTGTGACTGTGACTGTGACTGTGACTGTGACTGTGACTGTGACTGTGACTGTGACTGTGACTGTGACTGTGACTGTGACTGTGACTGTGACTGTGACTGTGACTGTGACTGTGACTGTGACTGTGACTGTGACTGTGACTGTGACTGTGACTGTGACTGTGACTGTGACTGTGACTGTGACTGTGACTGTGACTGTGACTGTGACTGTGACTGTGACTGTGACTGTGACTGTGACTGTGACTGTGACTGTGACTGTGACTGTGACTGTGACTGTGACTGTGACTGTGACTGTGACTGTGACTGTGACTGTGACTGTGACTGTGACTGTGACTGTGACTGTGACTGTGACTGTGACTGTGACTGTGACTGTGACTGTGACTGTGACTGTGACTGTGACTGTGACTGTGACTGTGACTGTGACTGTGACTGTGACTGTGACTGTGACTGTGACTGTGACTGTGACTGTGACTGTGACTGTGACTGTGACTGTGACTGTGACTGTGACTGTGACTGTGACTGTGACTGTGACTGTGACTGTGACTGTGACTGTGACTGTGACTGTGACTGTGACTGTGACTGTGACTGTGACTGTGACTGTGACTGTGACTGTGACTGTGACTGTGACTGTGACTGTGACTGTGACTGTGACTGTGACTGTGACTGTGACTGTGACTGTGACTGTGACTGTGACTGTGACTGTGACTGTGACTGTGACTGTGACTGTGACTGTGACTGTGACTGTGACTGTGACTGTGACTGTGACTGTGACTGTGACTGTGACTGTGACTGTGACTGTGACTGTGACTGTGACTGTGACTGTGACTGTGACTGTGACTGTGACTGTGACTGTGACTGTGACTGTGACTGTGACTGTGACTGTGACTGTGACTGTGACTGTGACTGTGACTGTGACTGTGACTGTGACTGTGACTGTGACTGTGACTGTGACTGTGACTGTGACTGTGACTGTGACTGTGACTGTGACTGTGACTGTGACTGTGACTGTGACTGTGACTGTGACTGTGACTGTGACTGTGACTGTGACTGTGACTGTGACTGTGACTGTGACTGTGACTGTGACTGTGACTGTGACTGTGACTGTGACTGTGACTGTGACTGTGACTGTGACTGTGACTGTGACTGTGACTGTGACTGTGACTGTGACTGTGACTGTGACTGTGACTGTGACTGTGACTGTGACTGTGACTGTGACTGTGACTGTGACTGTGACTGTGACTGTGACTGTGACTGTGACTGTGACTGTGACTGTGACTGTGACTGTGACTGTGACTGTGACTGTGACTGTGACTGTGACTGTGACTGTGACTGTGACTGTGACTGTGACTGTGACTGTGACTGTGACTGTGACTGTGACTGTGACTGTGACTGTGACTGTGACTGTGACTGTGACTGTGACTGTGACTGTGACTGTGACTGTGACTGTGACTGTGACTGTGACTGTGACTGTGACTGTGACTGTGACTGTGACTGTGACTGTGACTGTGACTGTGACTGTGACTGTGACTGTGACTGTGACTGTGACTGTGACTGTGACTGTGACTGTGACTGTGACTGTGACTGTGACTGTGACTGTGACTGTGACTGTGACTGTGACTGTGACTGTGACTGTGACTGTGACTGTGACTGTGACTGTGACTGTGACTGTGACTGTGACTGTGACTGTGACTGTGACTGTGACTGTGACTGTGACTGTGACTGTGACTGTGACTGTGACTGTGACTGTGACTGTGACTGTGACTGTGACTGTGACTGTGACTGTGACTGTGACTGTGACTGTGACTGTGACTGTGACTGTGACTGTGACTGTGACTGTGACTGTGACTGTGACTGTGACTGTGACTGTGACTGTGACTGTGACTGTGACTGTGACTGTGACTGTGACTGTGACTGTGACTGTGACTGTGACTGTGACTGTGACTGTGACTGTGACTGTGACTGTGACTGTGACTGTGACTGTGACTGTGACTGTGACTGTGACTGTGACTGTGACTGTGACTGTGACTGTGACTGTGACTGTGACTGTGACTGTGACTGTGACTGTGACTGTGACTGTGACTGTGACTGTGACTGTGACTGTGACTGTGACTGTGACTGTGACTGTGACTGTGACTGTGACTGTGACTGTGACTGTGACTGTGACTGTGACTGTGACTGTGACTGTGACTGTGACTGTGACTGTGACTGTGACTGTGACTGTGACTGTGACTGTGACTGTGACTGTGACTGTGACTGTGACTGTGACTGTGACTGTGACTGTGACTGTGACTGTGACTGTGACTGTGACTGTGACTGTGACTGTGACTGTGACTGTGACTGTGACTGTGACTGTGACTGTGACTGTGACTGTGACTGTGACTGTGACTGTGACTGTGACTGTGACTGTGACTGTGACTGTGACTGTGACTGTGACTGTGACTGTGACTGTGACTGTGACTGTGACTGTGACTGTGACTGTGACTGTGACTGTGACTGTGACTGTGACTGTGACTGTGACTGTGACTGTGACTGTGACTGTGACTGTGACTGTGACTGTGACTGTGACTGTGACTGTGACTGTGACTGTGACTGTGACTGTGACTGTGACTGTGACTGTGACTGTGACTGTGACTGTGACTGTGACTGTGACTGTGACTGTGACTGTGACTGTGACTGTGACTGTGACTGTGACTGTGACTGTGACTGTGACTGTGACTGTGACTGTGACTGTGACTGTGACTGTGACTGTGACTGTGACTGTGACTGTGACTGTGACTGTGACTGTGACTGTGACTGTGACTGTGACTGTGACTGTGACTGTGACTGTGACTGTGACTGTGACTGTGACTGTGACTGTGACTGTGACTGTGACTGTGACTGTGACTGTGACTGTGACTGTGACTGTGACTGTGACTGTGACTGTGACTGTGACTGTGACTGTGACTGTGACTGTGACTGTGACTGTGACTGTGACTGTGACTGTGACTGTGACTGTGACTGTGACTGTGACTGTGACTGTGACTGTGACTGTGACTGTGACTGTGACTGTGACTGTGACTGTGACTGTGACTGTGACTGTGACTGTGACTGTGACTGTGACTGTGACTGTGACTGTGACTGTGACTGTGACTGTGACTGTGACTGTGACTGTGACTGTGACTGTGACTGTGACTGTGACTGTGACTGTGACTGTGACTGTGACTGTGACTGTGACTGTGACTGTGACTGTGACTGTGACTGTGACTGTGACTGTGACTGTGACTGTGACTGTGACTGTGACTGTGACTGTGACTGTGACTGTGACTGTGACTGTGACTGTGACTGTGACTGTGACTGTGACTGTGACTGTGACTGTGACTGTGACTGTGACTGTGACTGTGACTGTGACTGTGACTGTGACTGTGACTGTGACTGTGACTGTGACTGTGACTGTGACTGTGACTGTGACTGTGACTGTGACTGTGACTGTGACTGTGACTGTGACTGTGACTGTGACTGTGACTGTGACTGTGACTGTGACTGTGACTGTGACTGTGACTGTGACTGTGACTGTGACTGTGACTGTGACTGTGACTGTGACTGTGACTGTGACTGTGACTGTGACTGTGACTGTGACTGTGACTGTGACTGTGACTGTGACTGTGACTGTGACTGTGACTGTGACTGTGACTGTGACTGTGACTGTGACTGTGACTGTGACTGTGACTGTGACTGTGACTGTGACTGTGACTGTGACTGTGACTGTGACTGTGACTGTGACTGTGACTGTGACTGTGACTGTGACTGTGACTGTGACTGTGACTGTGACTGTGACTGTGACTGTGACTGTGACTGTGACTGTGACTGTGACTGTGACTGTGACTGTGACTGTGACTGTGACTGTGACTGTGACTGTGACTGTGACTGTGACTGTGACTGTGACTGTGACTGTGACTGTGACTGTGACTGTGACTGTGACTGTGACTGTGACTGTGACTGTGACTGTGACTGTGACTGTGACTGTGACTGTGACTGTGACTGTGACTGTGACTGTGACTGTGACTGTGACTGTGACTGTGACTGTGACTGTGACTGTGACTGTGACTGTGACTGTGACTGTGACTGTGACTGTGACTGTGACTGTGACTGTGACTGTGACTGTGACTGTGACTGTGACTGTGACTGTGACTGTGACTGTGACTGTGACTGTGACTGTGACTGTGACTGTGACTGTGACTGTGACTGTGACTGTGACTGTGACTGTGACTGTGACTGTGACTGTGACTGTGACTGTGACTGTGACTGTGACTGTGACTGTGACTGTGACTGTGACTGTGACTGTGACTGTGACTGTGACTGTGACTGTGACTGTGACTGTGACTGTGACTGTGACTGTGACTGTGACTGTGACTGTGACTGTGACTGTGACTGTGACTGTGACTGTGACTGTGACTGTGACTGTGACTGTGACTGTGACTGTGACTGTGACTGTGACTGTGACTGTGACTGTGACTGTGACTGTGACTGTGACTGTGACTGTGACTGTGACTGTGACTGTGACTGTGACTGTGACTGTGACTGTGACTGTGACTGTGACTGTGACTGTGACTGTGACTGTGACTGTGACTGTGACTGTGACTGTGACTGTGACTGTGACTGTGACTGTGACTGTGACTGTGACTGTGACTGTGACTGTGACTGTGACTGTGACTGTGACTGTGACTGTGACTGTGACTGTGACTGTGACTGTGACTGTGACTGTGACTGTGACTGTGACTGTGACTGTGACTGTGACTGTGACTGTGACTGTGACTGTGACTGTGACTGTGACTGTGACTGTGACTGTGACTGTGACTGTGACTGTGACTGTGACTGTGACTGTGACTGTGACTGTGACTGTGACTGTGACTGTGACTGTGACTGTGACTGTGACTGTGACTGTGACTGTGACTGTGACTGTGACTGTGACTGTGACTGTGACTGTGACTGTGACTGTGACTGTGACTGTGACTGTGACTGTGACTGTGACTGTGACTGTGACTGTGACTGTGACTGTGACTGTGACTGTGACTGTGACTGTGACTGTGACTGTGACTGTGACTGTGACTGTGACTGTGACTGTGACTGTGACTGTGACTGTGACTGTGACTGTGACTGTGACTGTGACTGTGACTGTGACTGTGACTGTGACTGTGACTGTGACTGTGACTGTGACTGTGACTGTGACTGTGACTGTGACTGTGACTGTGACTGTGACTGTGACTGTGACTGTGACTGTGACTGTGACTGTGACTGTGACTGTGACTGTGACTGTGACTGTGACTGTGACTGTGACTGTGACTGTGACTGTGACTGTGACTGTGACTGTGACTGTGACTGTGACTGTGACTGTGACTGTGACTGTGACTGTGACTGTGACTGTGACTGTGACTGTGACTGTGACTGTGACTGTGACTGTGACTGTGACTGTGACTGTGACTGTGACTGTGACTGTGACTGTGACTGTGACTGTGACTGTGACTGTGACTGTGACTGTGACTGTGACTGTGACTGTGACTGTGACTGTGACTGTGACTGTGACTGTGACTGTGACTGTGACTGTGACTGTGACTGTGACTGTGACTGTGACTGTGACTGTGACTGTGACTGTGACTGTGACTGTGACTGTGACTGTGACTGTGACTGTGACTGTGACTGTGACTGTGACTGTGACTGTGACTGTGACTGTGACTGTGACTGTGACTGTGACTGTGACTGTGACTGTGACTGTGACTGTGACTGTGACTGTGACTGTGACTGTGACTGTGACTGTGACTGTGACTGTGACTGTGACTGTGACTGTGACTGTGACTGTGACTGTGACTGTGACTGTGACTGTGACTGTGACTGTGACTGTGACTGTGACTGTGACTGTGACTGTGACTGTGACTGTGACTGTGACTGTGACTGTGACTGTGACTGTGACTGTGACTGTGACTGTGACTGTGACTGTGACTGTGACTGTGACTGTGACTGTGACTGTGACTGTGACTGTGACTGTGACTGTGACTGTGACTGTGACTGTGACTGTGACTGTGACTGTGACTGTGACTGTGACTGTGACTGTGACTGTGACTGTGACTGTGACTGTGACTGTGACTGTGACTGTGACTGTGACTGTGACTGTGACTGTGACTGTGACTGTGACTGTGACTGTGACTGTGACTGTGACTGTGACTGTGACTGTGACTGTGACTGTGACTGTGACTGTGACTGTGACTGTGACTGTGACTGTGACTGTGACTGTGACTGTGACTGTGACTGTGACTGTGACTGTGACTGTGACTGTGACTGTGACTGTGACTGTGACTGTGACTGTGACTGTGACTGTGACTGTGACTGTGACTGTGACTGTGACTGTGACTGTGACTGTGACTGTGACTGTGACTGTGACTGTGACTGTGACTGTGACTGTGACTGTGACTGTGACTGTGACTGTGACTGTGACTGTGACTGTGACTGTGACTGTGACTGTGACTGTGACTGTGACTGTGACTGTGACTGTGACTGTGACTGTGACTGTGACTGTGACTGTGACTGTGACTGTGACTGTGACTGTGACTGTGACTGTGACTGTGACTGTGACTGTGACTGTGACTGTGACTGTGACTGTGACTGTGACTGTGACTGTGACTGTGACTGTGACTGTGACTGTGACTGTGACTGTGACTGTGACTGTGACTGTGACTGTGACTGTGACTGTGACTGTGACTGTGACTGTGACTGTGACTGTGACTGTGACTGTGACTGTGACTGTGACTGTGACTGTGACTGTGACTGTGACTGTGACTGTGACTGTGACTGTGACTGTGACTGTGACTGTGACTGTGACTGTGACTGTGACTGTGACTGTGACTGTGACTGTGACTGTGACTGTGACTGTGACTGTGACTGTGACTGTGACTGTGACTGTGACTGTGACTGTGACTGTGACTGTGACTGTGACTGTGACTGTGACTGTGACTGTGACTGTGACTGTGACTGTGACTGTGACTGTGACTGTGACTGTGACTGTGACTGTGACTGTGACTGTGACTGTGACTGTGACTGTGACTGTGACTGTGACTGTGACTGTGACTGTGACTGTGACTGTGACTGTGACTGTGACTGTGACTGTGACTGTGACTGTGACTGTGACTGTGACTGTGACTGTGACTGTGACTGTGACTGTGACTGTGACTGTGACTGTGACTGTGACTGTGACTGTGACTGTGACTGTGACTGTGACTGTGACTGTGACTGTGACTGTGACTGTGACTGTGACTGTGACTGTGACTGTGACTGTGACTGTGACTGTGACTGTGACTGTGACTGTGACTGTGACTGTGACTGTGACTGTGACTGTGACTGTGACTGTGACTGTGACTGTGACTGTGACTGTGACTGTGACTGTGACTGTGACTGTGACTGTGACTGTGACTGTGACTGTGACTGTGACTGTGACTGTGACTGTGACTGTGACTGTGACTGTGACTGTGACTGTGACTGTGACTGTGACTGTGACTGTGACTGTGACTGTGACTGTGACTGTGACTGTGACTGTGACTGTGACTGTGACTGTGACTGTGACTGTGACTGTGACTGTGACTGTGACTGTGACTGTGACTGTGACTGTGACTGTGACTGTGACTGTGACTGTGACTGTGACTGTGACTGTGACTGTGACTGTGACTGTGACTGTGACTGTGACTGTGACTGTGACTGTGACTGTGACTGTGACTGTGACTGTGACTGTGACTGTGACTGTGACTGTGACTGTGACTGTGACTGTGACTGTGACTGTGACTGTGACTGTGACTGTGACTGTGACTGTGACTGTGACTGTGACTGTGACTGTGACTGTGACTGTGACTGTGACTGTGACTGTGACTGTGACTGTGACTGTGACTGTGACTGTGACTGTGACTGTGACTGTGACTGTGACTGTGACTGTGACTGTGACTGTGACTGTGACTGTGACTGTGACTGTGACTGTGACTGTGACTGTGACTGTGACTGTGACTGTGACTGTGACTGTGACTGTGACTGTGACTGTGACTGTGACTGTGACTGTGACTGTGACTGTGACTGTGACTGTGACTGTGACTGTGACTGTGACTGTGACTGTGACTGTGACTGTGACTGTGACTGTGACTGTGACTGTGACTGTGACTGTGACTGTGACTGTGACTGTGACTGTGACTGTGACTGTGACTGTGACTGTGACTGTGACTGTGACTGTGACTGTGACTGTGACTGTGACTGTGACTGTGACTGTGACTGTGACTGTGACTGTGACTGTGACTGTGACTGTGACTGTGACTGTGACTGTGACTGTGACTGTGACTGTGACTGTGACTGTGACTGTGACTGTGACTGTGACTGTGACTGTGACTGTGACTGTGACTGTGACTGTGACTGTGACTGTGACTGTGACTGTGACTGTGACTGTGACTGTGACTGTGACTGTGACTGTGACTGTGACTGTGACTGTGACTGTGACTGTGACTGTGACTGTGACTGTGACTGTGACTGTGACTGTGACTGTGACTGTGACTGTGACTGTGACTGTGACTGTGACTGTGACTGTGACTGTGACTGTGACTGTGACTGTGACTGTGACTGTGACTGTGACTGTGACTGTGACTGTGACTGTGACTGTGACTGTGACTGTGACTGTGACTGTGACTGTGACTGTGACTGTGACTGTGACTGTGACTGTGACTGTGACTGTGACTGTGACTGTGACTGTGACTGTGACTGTGACTGTGACTGTGACTGTGACTGTGACTGTGACTGTGACTGTGACTGTGACTGTGACTGTGACTGTGACTGTGACTGTGACTGTGACTGTGACTGTGACTGTGACTGTGACTGTGACTGTGACTGTGACTGTGACTGTGACTGTGACTGTGACTGTGACTGTGACTGTGACTGTGACTGTGACTGTGACTGTGACTGTGACTGTGACTGTGACTGTGACTGTGACTGTGACTGTGACTGTGACTGTGACTGTGACTGTGACTGTGACTGTGACTGTGACTGTGACTGTGACTGTGACTGTGACTGTGACTGTGACTGTGACTGTGACTGTGACTGTGACTGTGACTGTGACTGTGACTGTGACTGTGACTGTGACTGTGACTGTGACTGTGACTGTGACTGTGACTGTGACTGTGACTGTGACTGTGACTGTGACTGTGACTGTGACTGTGACTGTGACTGTGACTGTGACTGTGACTGTGACTGTGACTGTGACTGTGACTGTGACTGTGACTGTGACTGTGACTGTGACTGTGACTGTGACTGTGACTGTGACTGTGACTGTGACTGTGACTGTGACTGTGACTGTGACTGTGACTGTGACTGTGACTGTGACTGTGACTGTGACTGTGACTGTGACTGTGACTGTGACTGTGACTGTGACTGTGACTGTGACTGTGACTGTGACTGTGACTGTGACTGTGACTGTGACTGTGACTGTGACTGTGACTGTGACTGTGACTGTGACTGTGACTGTGACTGTGACTGTGACTGTGACTGTGACTGTGACTGTGACTGTGACTGTGACTGTGACTGTGACTGTGACTGTGACTGTGACTGTGACTGTGACTGTGACTGTGACTGTGACTGTGACTGTGACTGTGACTGTGACTGTGACTGTGACTGTGACTGTGACTGTGACTGTGACTGTGACTGTGACTGTGACTGTGACTGTGACTGTGACTGTGACTGTGACTGTGACTGTGACTGTGACTGTGACTGTGACTGTGACTGTGACTGTGACTGTGACTGTGACTGTGACTGTGACTGTGACTGTGACTGTGACTGTGACTGTGACTGTGACTGTGACTGTGACTGTGACTGTGACTGTGACTGTGACTGTGACTGTGACTGTGACTGTGACTGTGACTGTGACTGTGACTGTGACTGTGACTGTGACTGTGACTGTGACTGTGACTGTGACTGTGACTGTGACTGTGACTGTGACTGTGACTGTGACTGTGACTGTGACTGTGACTGTGACTGTGACTGTGACTGTGACTGTGACTGTGACTGTGACTGTGACTGTGACTGTGACTGTGACTGTGACTGTGACTGTGACTGTGACTGTGACTGTGACTGTGACTGTGACTGTGACTGTGACTGTGACTGTGACTGTGACTGTGACTGTGACTGTGACTGTGACTGTGACTGTGACTGTGACTGTGACTGTGACTGTGACTGTGACTGTGACTGTGACTGTGACTGTGACTGTGACTGTGACTGTGACTGTGACTGTGACTGTGACTGTGACTGTGACTGTGACTGTGACTGTGACTGTGACTGTGACTGTGACTGTGACTGTGACTGTGACTGTGACTGTGACTGTGACTGTGACTGTGACTGTGACTGTGACTGTGACTGTGACTGTGACTGTGACTGTGACTGTGACTGTGACTGTGACTGTGACTGTGACTGTGACTGTGACTGTGACTGTGACTGTGACTGTGACTGTGACTGTGACTGTGACTGTGACTGTGACTGTGACTGTGACTGTGACTGTGACTGTGACTGTGACTGTGACTGTGACTGTGACTGTGACTGTGACTGTGACTGTGACTGTGACTGTGACTGTGACTGTGACTGTGACTGTGACTGTGACTGTGACTGTGACTGTGACTGTGACTGTGACTGTGACTGTGACTGTGACTGTGACTGTGACTGTGACTGTGACTGTGACTGTGACTGTGACTGTGACTGTGACTGTGACTGTGACTGTGACTGTGACTGTGACTGTGACTGTGACTGTGACTGTGACTGTGACTGTGACTGTGACTGTGACTGTGACTGTGACTGTGACTGTGACTGTGACTGTGACTGTGACTGTGACTGTGACTGTGACTGTGACTGTGACTGTGACTGTGACTGTGACTGTGACTGTGACTGTGACTGTGACTGTGACTGTGACTGTGACTGTGACTGTGACTGTGACTGTGACTGTGACTGTGACTGTGACTGTGACTGTGACTGTGACTGTGACTGTGACTGTGACTGTGACTGTGACTGTGACTGTGACTGTGACTGTGACTGTGACTGTGACTGTGACTGTGACTGTGACTGTGACTGTGACTGTGACTGTGACTGTGACTGTGACTGTGACTGTGACTGTGACTGTGACTGTGACTGTGACTGTGACTGTGACTGTGACTGTGACTGTGACTGTGACTGTGACTGTGACTGTGACTGTGACTGTGACTGTGACTGTGACTGTGACTGTGACTGTGACTGTGACTGTGACTGTGACTGTGACTGTGACTGTGACTGTGACTGTGACTGTGACTGTGACTGTGACTGTGACTGTGACTGTGACTGTGACTGTGACTGTGACTGTGACTGTGACTGTGACTGTGACTGTGACTGTGACTGTGACTGTGACTGTGACTGTGACTGTGACTGTGACTGTGACTGTGACTGTGACTGTGACTGTGACTGTGACTGTGACTGTGACTGTGACTGTGACTGTGACTGTGACTGTGACTGTGACTGTGACTGTGACTGTGACTGTGACTGTGACTGTGACTGTGACTGTGACTGTGACTGTGACTGTGACTGTGACTGTGACTGTGACTGTGACTGTGACTGTGACTGTGACTGTGACTGTGACTGTGACTGTGACTGTGACTGTGACTGTGACTGTGACTGTGACTGTGACTGTGACTGTGACTGTGACTGTGACTGTGACTGTGACTGTGACTGTGACTGTGACTGTGACTGTGACTGTGACTGTGACTGTGACTGTGACTGTGACTGTGACTGTGACTGTGACTGTGACTGTGACTGTGACTGTGACTGTGACTGTGACTGTGACTGTGACTGTGACTGTGACTGTGACTGTGACTGTGACTGTGACTGTGACTGTGACTGTGACTGTGACTGTGACTGTGACTGTGACTGTGACTGTGACTGTGACTGTGACTGTGACTGTGACTGTGACTGTGACTGTGACTGTGACTGTGACTGTGACTGTGACTGTGACTGTGACTGTGACTGTGACTGTGACTGTGACTGTGACTGTGACTGTGACTGTGACTGTGACTGTGACTGTGACTGTGACTGTGACTGTGACTGTGACTGTGACTGTGACTGTGACTGTGACTGTGACTGTGACTGTGACTGTGACTGTGACTGTGACTGTGACTGTGACTGTGACTGTGACTGTGACTGTGACTGTGACTGTGACTGTGACTGTGACTGTGACTGTGACTGTGACTGTGACTGTGACTGTGACTGTGACTGTGACTGTGACTGTGACTGTGACTGTGACTGTGACTGTGACTGTGACTGTGACTGTGACTGTGACTGTGACTGTGACTGTGACTGTGACTGTGACTGTGACTGTGACTGACTGTGACTGTGACTGTGACTGTGACTGTGACTGTGACTGTGACTGTGACTGTGACTGTGACTGTGACTGTGACTGTGACTGTGACTGTGACTGTGACTGTGACTGTGACTGTGACTGTGACTGTGACTGTGACTGTGACTGTGACTGTGACTGTGACTGTGACTGTGACTGTGACTGTGACTGTGACTGTGACTGTGACTGTGACTGTGACTGTGACTGTGACTGTGACTGTGACTGTGACTGTGACTGTGACTGTGACTGTGACTGTGACTGTGACTGTGACTGTGACTGTGACTGTGAAGTGTGACTGTGACTGTGACTGTGACTGTGACTGTGACTGTGACTGTGACTGTGACTGTGAAGTGTGACTGTGACTGTGACTGTGACTGTGACTGTGAAGTGTGACTGTGACTGTGTGACTGTGACTGTGACTGTGACTGTGACTGTGACTGTGACTGTGACTGTGACTGTGACTGTGACTGTGACTGTGACTGTGACTGTGACTGTGACTGTGACTGTGACTGTGACTGTGACTGTGACTGTGACTGTGACTGTGACTGTGACTGTGACTGTGAAGTGTGACTGTGACTGTGACTGTGACTGTGACTGTGACTGTGACTGTGAAGTGTGACTGTGACTGTGACTGTGACTGTGACTGTGACTGTGACTGTGACTGTGACTGTGACTGTGACTGTGACTGTGACTGTGACTGTGACTGTGACTGTGACTGTGACTGTGACTGTGACTGTGACTGTGACTGTGACTGTGACTGTGACTGTGACTGTGACTGTGACTGTGACTGTGACTGTGACTGTGACTGTGACTGTGACTGTGACTGTGACTGTGACTGTGACTGTGACTGTGACTGTGACTGTGACTGTGACTGTGACTGTGACTGTGACTGTGACTGTGACTGTGACTGTGACTGTGACTGTGACTGTGACTGTGACTGTGACTGTGACTGTGACTGTGACTGTGACTGTGACTGTGACTGTGACTGTGACTGTGACTGTGACTGTGACTGTGACTGTGACTGTGACTGTGACTGTGACTGTGACTGTGACTGTGACTGTGACAGTGACTGTGAAGTGTGACTATGACAGTGACTGTGAAGTGTGACTGTGACTGTGACTGTGACTGTGACTGTGACTGTGACTGTGACTGTGACTGTGACTGTGACTGTGACTGTGACTGTGACTGTGACTGTGACTGTGACTGTGACTGTGACTGTGACTGTGACTGTGACTGTGACTGTGACTGTGACTGTGACTGTGACTGTGACTGTGACTGTGACTGTGACTGTGACTGTGACTGTGACTGTGACTGTGACTGTGACTGTGACTGTGACTGTGACTGTGACTGTGACTGTGACTGTGACTGTGACTGTGACTGTGACTGTGACTGTGACTGTGACTGTGACTGTGACTGTGACTGTGACTGTGACTGTGACTGTGACTGTGACTGTGACTGTGACTGTGACTGTGACTGTGACTGTGACTGTGACTGTGACTGTGACTGTGACTGTGTGTGACTGACTGTGACTGTGACTGTGACTGTGACTGTGACTGTGACTGTGACTGTGACTGTGACACTGTGACTGTGACTGTGACTGTGACTGTGACTGTGACTGTGACTGTGTGACTGTGACTGTGACTGTGACTGTGACTGTGTGACTGTGACTGTGACTGTGACTGTGACTGTGACTGTGACTGTGACTGTGACTGTGACTGTGACTGTGACTGTGACTGTGACTGTGACTGTGACTGTGACTGTGTGACTGTGACTGTGAATGTGACTGTGACTGTGACTGTGACTGTGACTGTGAAGTGTGACTGTGACTGTGACTGTGACTGTGAAGTGTGACTGTGACTGTGACTGTGACTGTGACTGTGACTGTGACTGTGACTGTGAAGTGTGACTGTGACTGTGACTGTGAAGTGTGACTGTGACTGTGACTGTGACTGTGAGTGTGACTGTGACGAAGTGTGACTGTGACTGTGACTGTGAAGTGTGACTGTGACTGTGACTGTGACTGTGACTGTGACTGTGACTGTGACTGTGACTGTGACTGTGACTGTGACTGTGACTGTGACTGTGACTGTGACTGTGAAGTGTGACTGTGACTGTGACTGTGACTGTGACTGTGACTGTGACTGTGACTGTGACTGTGACTGTGACTGTGACTGTGACTGTGACTGTGACTGTGACTGTGTGACTGTGACTGTGACTGTGACTGTGACTGTGACTGTGACTGTGAAGTGTGACTGTGACTGTGACTGTGACTGTGACTGTGACTGTGACTGTGAAGTGTGACTGTGACTGTGACTGTGACTGTGACTGTGACTGTGACTGTGACTGTGACTGTGACTGTGACTGTGACTGTGACTGTGACTGTGACTGTGACTGTGACTGTGACTGTGACTGTGACTGTGACTGTGACTGTGACTGTGACTGTGACTGTGACTGTGACTGTGACTGTGAAGTGTGACTGTGAAGTGTGAGTGTGACTGTGACTGTGACTGTGACTGTGACTGTGAAGTGTGACTGTGACTGTGACTGTGAAGTGTGACTGTGACTGTGACTGTGACTGTGACTGTGAAGTGTGACTGTGAAGTGTGACTGTGACTGTGACTGTGACTGTGACTGTGACTGTGACTGTGACTGTGACTGTGACTGTGACTGTGACTGTGACTGTGACTGTGACTGACTGTGACTGTGACTGTGACTGTGACTGTGACTGTGACTGTGACTGTGACTGTGACTGTGACTGTGACTGTGACTGTGACTGTGACTGTGACTGTGACTGTGACTGTGACTGTGACTGTGACTGTGACTGTGACTGTGACTGTGACTGTGACTGTGACTGTGACTGTGACTGTGACTGTGACTGTGACTGTGACTGTGACTGTGACTGTGACTGTGACTGTGACTGTGACTGTGACTGTGACTGTGACTGTGACTGTGACTGTGACTGTGACTGTGACTGTGACTGTGACTGTGACTGTGACTGTGACTGTGACTGTGACTGTGACTGTGACTGTGACTGTGACTGTGACTGTGACTGTGACTGTGACTGTGACTGTGACTGTGACTGTGACTGTGACTGTGACTGTGACTGTGACTGTGAAGTGTGACTGTGACTGTGAAGTGTGACTGTGACTGTGAAGTGTGACTGTGACTGTGAAGTGTGACTGTGACTGTGACTGTGACTGTGACTGTGACTGTGACTGTGACTGTGACTGTGACTGTGACTGTGACTGTGACTGTGACTGTGACTGTGACTGTGACTGTGAATGTGACTGTGACTGTGACTGTGACTGTGACTGTGACTGTGACTGTGACTGTGACTGTGACTGTGACTGTGACTGTGACTGTGACTGTGACTGTGACTGTGACTGTGACTGTGAAGTGTGACTGTGACTGTGACTGTGACTGTGACTGTGACTGTGACTGTGACTGTGACTGTGACTGTGACTGTGACTGTGACTGTGACTGTGACTGTGACTGTGACTGTGACTGTGACTGTGACTGTGACTGTGACTGTGACTGTGACTGTGAAGTGTGACTGTGACTGTGAAGTGTGACTGTGACTGTGAAGTGTGACTGTGACTGTGAGTGTGACTGTGACTGTGAAGTGTGACTGTGACTGTGAAGTGTGACTGTGAAGTGGACTGTGAAGTGTGACTGTGACTGTGACTGTGAAGTGTGACTGTGAAGTGTGACTGTGACTGTGACTGTGAAGTGTGACTGTGAAGTGTGATGTGAAGTGTGACTGACTGTGACTGTGACTGTGACTGTGACTGTGACTGTGACTGTGACTGACTGTGACTGTGACTGTGACTGTGACTGTGACTGTGACTGTGACTGTGACTGTGACTGTGACTGTGACGTGACTGTGACTGTGACTGTGACTGTGACTGTGACTGTGACTGTGAAGTGTGACTGTGAAGTGTGACTGTGAAGTGTGACTGTGAAGTGTGACTGTGACTGTGACTGTGAAGTGTGACTGTGACTGTGACTGTGACTGTGACTGTGAAGTGTGACTGTGACTGTGACTGTGAAGTGTGACTGTGACTGTGACTGTGACTGTGACTGTGACTGTGACTGTGACTGTGACTGTGACTGTGACTGTGACTGTGACTGTGACTGTGACTGTGACTGTGGATGTGACTGTGACTGTGAAGTGTGACTGTGACTGTGAAGTGTGACTGTGACTGTGAAGTGTGACTGTGACTGTGAAGTGTGACTGTGACTGTGAAGTGTGACTGTGACTGTGAAGTGTGACTGTGACTGTGAAGCTGTGACTGTGAAGTGTGACTGTGACTGTGACTGTGATGTGACTGTGAAATGTGACTGTGAAATGTGACTGTGAAGTGGACTGTGAAGTGTGACTGTGAAGTGTGACTGTGAAGTGTGACTGTGACTGTGACTGTGACTGTGACTGTGACTGTGACTGTGAAGTGTGACTGTGAAGTGGACTGTGAAGTGTGACTGTGAAGTGTGACTGTGACTGTGACTGTGACTGTGACTGTGACTGTGACTGTGGGACTGTGACTGTGACTGTGACTGTGACTGTGACTGTGACTGTGACTGTGACTGTGACTGTGACTGTGACTGTGACTGTGACTGTGACTGTGACTGTGACTGTGACTGTGACTGTGACTGTGACTGTGACTGTGACTGTGACTGTGACTGTGAATGTGACTGTGAAATGTGACTGTGACTGTGACTGTGAAGTGTGACTGTGACTGTGAAGTGTGACTGTGACTGTGAAGTGTGACTGTGACTGTGAAGTGTGACTGTGACTGTGAAGTGTGACTGTGACTGTGAAGTGTGACTGTGACTGTGAAGTGTGACTGTGAAGTGTGACTGTGAGGTGTGACTGTGAGTGTGTGGACTTGTGAGTGTGATGGGGACTGTGAGTGTGTGACTGTGAGTGTGTGACTGTGAGTGTGTGACTGTGAAGTTGACTGTAAAGTGTGACTGTGAAGTGTGACTGTGACTGTGACTGTGAAGTGTGACTGTGAAATGTGACTGTGAAATGTGACTGTGAAATGTGACTGTGAAATGTGACTGTGAAATGTGACTGTGAAGTGTGACTGTGAAGTGTGACTGTGAAGTGTGACTGTGAAGTGTGACTGTGAAGTGTGACTGTGAAGTGTGACTGTGAAGTGTGATTGTGAAGTGTGATTGTGAAGTGTGATTGTGATTGTGATTGTGAAGTGTGATTGTGAAGTGTGATTGTGAAGTGTGATTGTGAAGTGTGATTGTGAAGTGTGATTGTGAAGTGTGATTGTGACTGTGACTGTGACTGTGACTGATAATTATAAATTAAGCTGATCCATTCAAGCTGTCTTAAACAAAGATGTATATTAACATTTAATTGCAGATCTTCTCTGCTTCTATCAAATTAATTAAAAATATACAATTTATACATCTTGAAGCTACAAGCTTATTAGACATTGAATTCTAACTTTTCTCATTTATTTATTGTTATTCTTAATTGTTTACCTTTTATTAACTGTTATTACAAGTATACTTATAATTATAATGTAAAATGCTAGCAGCTAACTGCTGCTGGTGTTTTAAGCTGTCTAACTCTTGATCATTACTGCATCAAGAGAATGTAATTTAGATTCTTTCACACTATGCTGCTGTGAAAGCTGCTATCTAAATATTGAAATGTGCTAC
>JABVZX010000106.1:0-23917 GCA_020883565.1 Drosophila pachea
TACCCTCTATCCTCTATCCTCTATCCTCTATCCTCTATCCTCTATCCTCTATCCTCTATCCTCTATCCTCTATCCTCTATCCTCTATCCTCTATCCTCTATCCTCTAACCTCTATCCTCTATCCTCTATCCTCTATCCCTATCCTCTATTCTCTATCCTCTATCCTTTATCCTCTATCCTCTATCTTCTCTTCCCTATCTTCTTACATCTATCCCCTATCCCATATCCTCTATCCTCTACCTTTACCCTCTATCCTCTATCCTCTATCCTCTATCCTCTATCCTCTATCCTCTATCCTCTATCCTCTATCCTCTATCCTCTATCCTCTATCCTCTATCCTCTATCCTCTATCCTCTATCCTCTATCCTCTATCCTCTATCCTCTATCCTCTATCCTCTATCCTCTATCCTCTATCCTCTATCCTCTATCCTCTATCCTCTATCCTCTATCCTCTATCCTCTATCCTCTATCCTCCCCCTCTATCCTCTATCCTCTATCCTCTATCCTCTATCCTCTATCCTCTATCCTCTATCCTCTATCCTCTATCCTCTATCCTCTATCCTCTATCCTCTATCCTCTATCCTCTATCCTCTATCCTCTATCCTCTATCCTCTATCCTCTATCCTCTATGCTTTATCCTCTATCCTATCCTCTATCCTCCCCTATCCTCTATCCTCTATCCTCTATCCTCTATCCTCTATCCTCTATCCTCCTCTATCCTCTATCCTCTATCCTCTATCCTCTATCCTCTATCCTCTATCCTCTATCCTCTATCCTCTATCCTCTATCCTCTATCCTCTATCCTCTATCCTCTATCCTCTATCCTCTATCCTCTATCCTCTATCCTCTATCCTCTATCCTCTATCCTCTATCCTCTATCCTCTATCCTCTATCCTCTATCCTCTATCCTCTATCCTCTATCCTCTATCCTCTATCCTCTATCCTCTATCCTCTATCCATCCTCTATCCTCTATCCTCTATCCTCTATCCTCTATCCTCTATCCTCTATCCTCTATCCTCTATCCTCTATCCTCTATCCTCTATCCTCTATCCTCTATCCTCTATCCTCTATCCTCTATCCTCTATCCTCTATCCTCTATCCTCTATCCTCTATCCTCTATCCTCTATCCTCTATCCTCTATCCTCTATCCTCTATCCTCTTCCCTATCCTCTATCCTCTATCCTCTATCCTCTATCCTCTATCCTCTATCCTCTATCTCTATCCTCTATCCTCTATATCCTCTATCCTCTATCCTCTATCCTCTATCCTCTATCCTCTATCCTTTTTCCTTTATCCTCTATCCTTTCTTCTCCATCCTCTATCCTCTATCCCCTCTATCCTCTATCCTCTATCCTCTATCCTCTATCCTCTATCCTCTATCTATCCTCTATCCTCTATCCTCTATCCTCTATCCTCTATCCTCTATCCTCTATCCTCTATCCTCTATCCTCTATCCTCTATCCTCTATCCTCTATCCTCTATCCTCTATCCTCTATCCTCTATCCTCTCTTCCTCTATCTCTTCCCTCTATCCTCTACCTCTATCCTCTATCCTCTATCCTCTATCCTCTTCCTCTTATCCCTCTATCCTCTATCCTCTATCCTCTATCCTCTATCCTCTATCCTCTATCCTCTATCCTCTATCCTCTATCCTCTATCCTCTATCCTCTATCCTCTATCCTCTATCCTCTATCCTCTATCCTCTATCCTCTATCCTCTATCCTCTATCCTCTATCCTCTATCTATCCTCTATCCTCTATCCTCTATACTCTATCCTCTATCCTCTATCCTCTATCCTCTATCCTCTATCCTCTATCCTCTATCCTCTATCCTCCTCTATCCTCTATCCTCTATCCTCTATCCTCTATCCTCTATCCTCTATCCTCTATATCCTCTATCCTCTATCCTCTATCCTCTATCCTCTATCCTCTATCCTCTATCCTCTATCCTCTATCCTCTATCCTCTATCCTCTATCCTCTATCCTCTATCCTCTATCCTCTATCCTCTATCCTCTATCCTCTATCCTCTATCCTCTATCCTCTATCCTCTATCCTCTATCCTCTATCCTCTATCCTCTATCCTCTATCCTCTATCCTCTATCCTCTATCCTCTATCCTCTATCCTCTATCCTCTATCCTCTATCCTCTATCCTCTATCCTCTATCCTCTATCCTCTATCCTCTATCCTCTATCCTCTATCCTCTATCCTCTATCCTCTATATCCTCTATCCTCTATCCTCTATCCTCTATCCTCTATCCTCTATCCTCTATCCTCTATCCTCTATCCTCTATCCTCTATCCTCTATCCTTAATCCTCTATCCTCTATCCTCTATCCTCTATCCTCTATCCTCTATCCTCTATCCTCTATCCTCTATCCTCTATCCTCTATCCTCTATCCTCTATCCTCTATCCTCTATCCTCTATCCTCTATCCTCTATCCTCTATCCTCTATCCTCTATCCTCTATCCTCTATCCTCTATCCTCTATCCTCTATCCTCTATCCTATCCCCTATCCTCTATCCTCTATCCTCTATCCTCTATCCTCTATCCTCTATCCTCTATCCTCTATCCTCTATCCTCTATCCTCTATCCTCTATCCTCTATCCTCTATCCTCTATCCCTCTATCCTCTATCCTCTATCCTCTATCCTCTATCCTCTATCCTCTATCCTCTTCCTCTATCCTCTATCCTCTATCCTCTATCCTCTATCCTCTATCCTCTATCCTCTATCCTCTATCCTCCTCTCTCCTCTATCCTCTATCCTCTATCCTCTATCCTCTATCCTCTATCCTCTCTATCCTCTATCCTCTATCCTCTATCCTCTATCCTCTATCCTCTATCCTCTATCCTCTATCCTCTATCCTCTATCCTCTATCCTCTATCCTCTATCCTCTATCCTCTATCCTCTATCCTCTATCCTCTATCCTCTATCCTCTATCCTCTATCCTCTATCCTCTATCCTCTATCCTCTATCCTCTATCCTCTATCCTCTATCCTCTATCCTCTATCCTCTATCCTCTATCCTCTATCCTCTATCCTCTATCCTCTATCCTCTATCCTCTATCCTCTATCCTCTATCCTCTATCCTCTATCCTCTATCCTCTATCCTCTATCCTCTATCCTCTATCCTCTATCCTCTATCCTCTATCCTCTATCCTCTATCCTCTATCCTCTATCCTCTATCCTCTATCCTATATCCTCTATCCTCTATCCTCTATCCTCTATCCTCTATCCTCTATCCTCTATCCTCTATCCTCTATCCTCTATCCTCTATCCTCTATCCTCTATCCCTTCCTATCCTCTATCCTCTATATCCTCTATCCTCTATCCTCTATCCTCTATCCTCTATCCTCTATCCTCTATCCTCTATCCTCTATCCTCTATCCTCTATCCTCTATCCTCTATCCTCTATCCTCTATCCTCTATCCTCTATCCTCTATCCTCTATCCTCTATCCTCTATCCTCTATCCTCTATCCTCTATCCTCTATCCTCTATCCTCTATCCTCTATCCTCTATCCTCTATCCTCTATCCTCTATCCTCTATCCTCTATCCTCTATCCTCTATCCTCTATCCTCTATCCTCTATCCTCTATCCTCTATCCTCTATCCTCTATCCTCTATCTTCCTCTATCCTCTATCCTCTATCCTCTATCCTCTATCCTCTATCCTCTATCCTCTATCCTCTATCCTCTATCCTCTATCCTCTATCCTCTATCCTCTATCCTCTCTATCCTCTATCCTCTATCCTCTATCCTCTATCCTCTATCCTCTATCCTCTATCCTCTATCCTCTATCCTCTATCCTCTATCCTCTATCCTCTATCCTCTATCCTCTATCCTCTATCCTCTATCCTCTAAATTCTATTCTCTTTCCTCTATCCTCTATCCTCTCTTCCCTATCCTCTTACATCTATCCCCTATCCTCTATCCTCTATCCTCTATCCTCTATCCTCTATCCTCTATCCTCTATCCTCTATCCTCTATCCTCTATCCTCTATCCTCCTATCCTCTATCCTCTATCCTCTATCCTCTATCCTCTATCCTCTATCCTCTATCCTCTATCCTCTATCCTCTATCCTCTATCCTCTATCCTCTATCCTCTATCCTCTATCCTCTATCCTCTATCCTCTATCCCTCTATCCTCTATCCTCTATCCTCTATCCTCTATCCTCTATCCTCTATCCTCTATCCTCTATCCTCTATCCTCTATCCTCTATCCTCTATCCTCTATCCTCTATCCTCTATCCTCTATCCTCTATCCTCTATCCTCTATCCTCTATCCTCTATCCTCTATCCTCCTATCCTCTATCCTCTATATCCTCTATCCTCTATCCTCTATCCTCTATCCTCTATCCTCTATCCTCTATCCTCTATCCTCTATCCTCTATCCTCTATCCTCTATCCTCTATCCTCTATCCTCTATCCTCTATCCTCTATCCTCTATCCTCTATCCTCTATCCTCTATCCTCTATCCTCTATATCCTCTATCCTCTATCCTCTATCCTCTATCCTCTATTCTCTATCCTCTATCCTCTATCCTCTATCCTCTATCCTCTATCCTCTATCCTCTATCCTCTATCCTCTATCCTCTATCCTCTATCCTCTATCCTCTATCCTCTATCCTCTATCCTCTATCTATCCTCTATCCTCTATCCTCTATCCTCTATCCTCTATCCTCTATCCTCTATCCTCTATCCTCTATCCTCTATCCTCTATCCTCTATTCTCTATCCTCTATCCTCTATCCTCTATCCTCTATCCTCTATCCTCTATCCCTCTATCCTCTATCCTCTATCCTCTATCCTCTATCCTCTATCCTCTATCCTCTATCCTCTATCCTCTATCCTCTAATCCTCTACTCTATCCTCTATCCTCCTCTATCCTCTATCCTCTATCCTCTATCCTCTATCCTCTATCCTCTATCCTCTATCCTCTATCCTCTATCCTCTATCCTCTATCCTCTATCCTCTATCCTATCCTCTATCCTCTATCCTCTATCCTCTATCCTCTCCTCTATCCTCTATCCTCTATCCTCTATCCTCTATCCTCTATCCTATATCCTCTATCCTCTATCCTCTATCCTCTATCCTCTTTCCTCTATCCTCTATCCTCTATCCTCTATCCTTATCCTCTATCCTCTATCCTCTATCCTCTATCCTCTATCCTCTATTCTATCCTCTATCCTCTATCTATCCATCCTCTATCCTCTATCCTCTATCCTCTATCCTCTATCCTCTATCCTCTATCCTCTATCCTCTATCCTCTATCCTCTATCCTCTATCCTCTATCCTCTATCCTCTATCCTCTATCCTCTATCCTCTATCCTCTATCCTCTATCCTCTATCCCTCTATCCTCTATCCTCTATCCTCTATCCTCTATCCTCTATCCTCTATCCTCTATCCTCTATCCTCTATCCTCTATCCTCTATCCTCTATCCTCTATCCTCTATCCTCTATCCTCTATCCTCTATCCTCTATCCTCTATCCTCTATCCTCTATCCTCTATCCTCTATATCCTCTATCCTCTATCCTCTATCCTCTATCCTCTATCCTCTATCCTCTATCCTCTATCCTCATCCTCTATCCTCTATCCTCTATCCTCTATCCTCTATCCTCTATTCTATCCTCTATCCTCTATCCTCTATCCTCTATCCTCTATCCTCTATCCTCTATCCTCTATCCTCTATTCTATCCTCTATCCTCTATCCTCTATCCTCTATTCCCTATCCTCTATCCTCTATCCTCTATCCTCTATCCTCTATCCTCTATCCTCTATCCTCTATCCTCTATCCTCTATCCTCTATCCTCTATATCCTCTATCCTCTATCCTCTATCCTCTATCCTCTATCCTCTATCCTCTATCCTCCTCCTCTCTATCCTCTATCCTCTATCCTCTATCCTCTATCCTCTATCCTCTATCCTCTATCCTCTATCCTCTATCCTCTATCCTCTATCCTCTATCCTCTATCCTCTATCCTCTATCCTCTATCCTCTATCCTCTATCCTCTATCCTCTATCCTCTATCCTCTATCCTCTATCCTCTATCCTCTATCCTCTATCCTCTATCCTCTATCCTCTATCCTCTATCCTCTATCCTCTATCCTCTATCCTCTATCCTCTATCCTCTATCCTCTATCCTCTATCCTCTATCCTCTATCCTCTATCCTCTATCCTCTATCCTCTATCCTCTATCCTCTATCCTCTATCCTCTATCCTCTATCCTCTATCCTCTATCCTCTATCCTCTATCCTCTATCCTCTATCCTCTATCCTCTATCCTCTATCCTCTATCCTCTATCCTCTATCCTCTATCCTCTATCCTCTATCCTCTATCCTCTATCCTCTATCCTCTATCCTCTATCCTCTATCCTCTATCCTCTATCCTCTATCCTCTATCCTCTATCCTCTATCCTCTATCCTCTATCCTCTATCCTCTATCCTCTATCCTCTATCCTCTATCCTCTATCCTCTATCCTCTATCCTCTATCCTCTATCCTCTATCCTCTATCCTCTATCCTCTATCCTCTATCCTCTATCCTCTATCCTCTATCCTCTATCCTCTATCCTCTATCCTCTATCCTCTATCCTCTATCCTCTATCCTCTATCCTCTATCCTCTATCCTCTATCCTCTATCCTCTATCCTCTATCCTCTATCCTCTATCCTATCCCCTATCCTCTATCCTCTATCCTCTATCCTCTATCCTCTATCCTCTATCCTCTATCCTCTATCCTCTATCCTCTATCCTCTATCCTCTATCCTCTATCCTCCCCTATCCTCTATCCTCTATCCTCTATCCTCTATCCTCTATCCTCTATCCTCTATCCTCTATCCTCTATCCTCTATCCTCTATCCTCTATCCTCTATCCTATCCTCTATCCTCTATCCTCTATCCTCTATCCTCTATCCTCTATCCTCTATCCTCTATCCTCTATCCTCTATCCTCTATCCTCTATCCTCTATATCCTCTATCCTCTATCCTCTATCCTCTATCCTCTATCCTCTATCCTCTATCCTCTATCCTCTATCCTCTATCCTCTATCCTCTATCCTCTATCCTCTATCCTCTATCCTCTATCCTCTATCCTCTATCCTCTATCCTCTATCCTCTATCCTCTACTATCCTCTATCCTCTATCCTCTATCCTCTATCCTCTATCCCTATCCTCTATCCTCTATCCTCTATCCTCTATCCTCTATCTCTATCCTTTCCTCTATCCTCTATCCTCTATCCTCTATCCTCTATCCTCTATCCTCTATCCCCCTCTATCCTCTATCCTCTATCCTCTATCCTCTATCCTCTATCCTCTATCTCTATCCTCTATCCTCTATCCTCTATCCTCTATCTCTATCCTCTATCCTCTATCCTCTATCCTCTATCCTCTATCCTCTCTCTCCTCTATCCTCTATCCTCTATCCTCTATCCTCTATCCTCTATCCTCTATCCTCTATCTCTATCCTCTATCCTCTATCCTCTATCCTCTATCCTCTATCCTCTATCCTCTATCCTCTATCCTCTATCCTCTATCCTCTATCCTCTATCCTCTATCCTCTATCCTCTATCCTCTATCCTCTATCCTCTATCCTCTATCCTCTATCCTCTATCCTCTATCCTCTATCCTCTATCCTCTATCCTCTATCCTCTATCCTCTATCCTCTATCCTCTATCCTCTATCCTCTATCCTCTATCCTCCCTCTATCCTCTATCCTCTATCCTCTATCCTCTATCCTCTATCCTCTATCCTCTATCCTCTATCCTCTATCCTCTATCCTCTATCCTCTATCCTCTATCCTCTATCCTCTATCCTCTATCCTCTATCCTCTATCCTCTATCCTCTATCCTCTATCCTCTATCCTCTATCCTCTATCCTCTATCCTCTATCCTCTATCCTCTATCCTCTATCCTCTATCCTCTATCCTCTATCCTCTATCCTCTATCCTCTATCCTCTATCCTCTATCCTCTATCCTCTATCCTCTATCCTCTATCCTCTATCCTCTATCCTCTATCCTCTCTATCCTCTATCCTCTATCCTCTATCCTCTATCCTCTATCCTCTATCCTCTATCCTCTATCCTCTATCCTCTATCCTCTATCCTCTATCCTCTATCCTCTATCCTCTATCCTCTATCCTCTATCCTCTATCCTCTATCCTCTATCCTCTATCCTCTATCCTCTATCCTCTATCCTCTATCCTCTATCCTCTATCCTCTATCCTCTATCCTCTATCCTCTATCCTCTATCCTCTATCCTCTATCCTCTATCCTCTATCCTCTATCCTCTATCCTCTATCCTCTATCCTCTCTCCTCTATCCTCTATCCTCTATCCTCTATCCTCTATCCTCTATCCTCTATCCTCTATCCTCTATCCTCTATCCTCTATCCTCTATCCTCTATCCTCTATCCTCTATCCTCTATCCTCTATCCTCTATCCTCTATCCTCTATCCTCTATCCTCTATCCTCTATCCTCTATCCTCTATCCTCTATCCTCTATCCTCTATCCTCTATCCTCTATGCTTTATCCTCTATCCTATCCCCTATCCTCTATCCTCTATCCTCTATCCTCTATCCTCTATCCTCTATCCTCTATCCTCTATCCTCTATCATCCTCTATCCTCTATCCTCTATCCTCTATCCTCTATCCTCTATCCTCTATCCTCTATCCTCTATCCTCTATCCTCTATCCTCTATCCTCTATCCTCTATCCTCTATCCTCTATCCTCTATCCTCTATCCTCTATCCTCTATCCTCTATCCTCTATCCTCTATCCTCTATCCTCTATCCTCTATCCTCTATCCTCTATCCTCTATCCTCTATCCTCTATCCTCTATCCTCTATCCTATCCTCTATCCTCTATCCTCTATCCTCTATCCTCTATCCTCTATCCTCTATCCTCTATCCTCTATCCTCTATCCTCTATCCTCTATCCTCTATCCTCTATCCTCTATCCTCTATCCTCTATCCTCTATCCTCTATCCTCTATCCTCTATCCTCTATCCTCTATCCTCTATCCTCTATCCTCTATCCTCTATCCTCTATCCTCTATCCTCTATCCTCTATCCTCTATCCTCTATCCTCTATCCTCTATCCTCTATCCTCTATCCTCTATCCTCTATCCTCTATCCTCTATCCTCTATCCTCTCTATCCTCTATCCTCTATCCTCTATCCTCTATCCTCTATCCTCTATCCTCTATCCTCTATCCTCTATCCTCTATCCTCTATCCTCTATCCTCTATCCTCTATCCTCTATCCTCTATCCTCTATCCTCTATCCTCTATCCTCTATCCTCTATCCTCTATCCTCTATCCTCTATCCTCTATCCTCTATCCTCTATCCTCTATCCTCTATCCTCTATCCTCTATCCTCTATCCTCTATCCTCTATCCTCTATCCTCTATCCTCTATCCTCTATCCTCTATCCTCTATCCTCTATCCTCTATCCTCTATCCTCTATCCTCTATCCTCTATCCTCTATCCTCTATCCTCTATCCTCTATCCTCTATCCTCTATCCTCTATCCTCTATCCTCTATCCTCTATCCTCTATCCTCTATCCTCTATCCTCTATCCTCTATCCTCTATCCTCTATCCTCTATCCTCTATCCTCTATCCTCTATCCTCTATCCTCTATCCTCTATCCTCTATCCTCTATCCTCTATCCTCTATCCTCTATCCTCTATCCTCTATCCTCTATCCTCTATCCTCTATCCTCTATCCTCTATCCTCTATCCTCTATCCTCTATCCTCTATCCTCTATCCTCTATCCTCTATCCTCTATCCTCTATCCTCTATCCTCTATCCTCTATCCTCTATCCTCTATCCTCTATCCTCTATCCTCTATCCTCTATCCTCTATCCTCTATCCTCTATCCTCTATCCTCTATCCTCTATCCTCTATCCTCTATCCTCTATCCTCTATCCTCTATCCTCTATCCTCTATCCTCTATCCTCTATCCTCTATCCTCTATCCTCTATCCTCTATCCTCTATCCTCTATCCTCTATCCTCTATCCTCTATCCTCTATCCTCTATCCTCTATCCTCTATCCTCTATCCTCTATCCTCTATCCTCTATCCTCTATCCTCTATCCTCTATCCTCTATCCTCTATCCTCTATCCTCTATCCTCTATCCTCTATCCTCTATCCTCTATCCTCTATCCTCTATCCTCTATCCTCTATCCTCTATCCTCTATCCTCTATCCTCTATCCTCTATCCTCTATCCTCTATCCTCTATCCTCTATCCTCTATCCTCTATCCTCTATCCTCTATCCTCTATCCTCTATCCTCTATCCTCTATCCTCTATCCTCTATCCTCTATCCTCTATCCTCTATCCTCTATCCTCTATCCTCTATCCTCTATCCTCTATCCTCTATCCTCTATCCTCTATCCTCTATCCTCTATCCTCTATCCTCTATCCTCTATCCTCTATCCTCTATCCTCTATCCTCTATCCTCTATCCTCTATCCTCTATCCTCTATCCTCTATCCTCTATCCTCTATCCTCTATCCTCTATCCTCTATCCTCTATCCTCTATCCTCTATCCTCTATCCTCTATCCTCTATCCTCTATCCTCTATCCTCTATCCTCTATCCTCCTATCCTCTATCCTCTATCCTCTATCCTCTATCCTCTATCCTCTATCCTCTATCCTCTATCCTCTATCCTCTATCCTCTATCCTCTATCCTCTATCCTCTATCCTCTATCCTCTATCCTCTATCCTCTATCCTCTATCCTCTATCCTCTATCCTCTATCCTCTATCCTCTATCCTCTATCCTCTATCCTCTATCCTCTATCCTCTATCCTCTATCCTCTATCCTCTATCCTCTATCCTCTATCCTCTATCCTCTATCCTCTATCCTCTATCCTCTATCCTCTATCCTCTATCCTCTATCCTCTATCCTCTATCCTCTATCCTCTATCCTCTATCCTCTATCCTCTATCCTCTATCCTCTATCCTCTATCCTCTATCCTCTATCCTCTATCCTCTATCCTCTATCCTCTATCCTCTATCCTCTATCCTCTATCCTCTATCCTCTATCCTCTATCCTCTATCCTCTATCCTCTATCCTCTATCCTCTATCCTCTATCCTCTATCCTCTATCCTCTATCCTCTATCCTCTATCCTCTATCCTCTATCCTCTATCCTCTATCCTCTATCCTCTATCCTCTATCCTCTATCCTCTATCCTCTATCCTCTATCCTCTATCCTCTATCCTCTATCCTCTATCCTCTATCCTCTATCCTCTATCCTCTATCCTCTATCCTCTATCCTCTATCCTCTATCCTCTATCCTCTATCCTCTATCCTCTATCCTCTCTATCCTCTATCCTCTATCCTCTATCCTCTATCCTCTATCCTCTATCCTCTATCCTCTATCCTCTATCCTCTATCCTCTATCCTCTATCCTCTATCCTCTATCCTCTATCCTCTATCCTCTATCCTCTATCCTCTATCCTCTATCCTCTATCCTCTATCCTCTATCCTCTATCCTCTATCCTCTATCCTCTATCCTCTATCCTCTATCCTCTATCCTCTATCCTCTATCCTCTATCCTCTATCCTCTATCCTCTATCCTCTATCCTCTATCCTCTATCCTCTATCCTCTATCCTCTATCCTCTATCCTCTATCCTCTATCCTCTATCCTCTATCCTCTATCCTCTATCCTCTATCCTCTATCCTCTATCCTCTATCCTCTATCCTCTATCCTCTATCCTCTATCCTCTATCCTCTATCCTCTATCCTCTATCCTCTATCCTCTATCCTCTATCCTCTATCCTCTATCCTCTATCCTCTATCCTCTATCCTCTATCCTCTATCCTCTATCCTCTATCCTCTATCCTCTATCCTCTATCCTCTATCCTCTATCCTCTATCCTCTATCCTCTATCCTCTATCCTCTATCCTCTATCCTCTATCCTCTATCCTCTATCCTCTATCCTCTATCCTCTATCCTCTATCCTCTATCCTCTATCCTCTATCCTCTATCCTCTATCCTCTATCCTCTATCCTCTATCCTCTATCCTCTATCCTCTATCCTCTATCCTCTATCCTCTATCCTCTATCCTCTATCCTCTATCCTCTATCCTCTATCCTCTATCCTCTATCCTCTATCCTCTATCCTCTATCCTCTATCCTCTATCCTCTATCCTCTATCCTCTATCCTCTATCCTCTATCCTCTATCCTCTATCCTCTATCCTCTATCCTCTATCCTCTATCCTCTATCCTCTATCCTCTATCCTCTATCCTCTATCCTCTATCCTCTATCCTCTATCCTCTATCCTCTATCCTCTATCCTCTATCCTCTATCCTCTATCCTCTATCCTCTATCCTCTATCCTCTATCCTCTATCCTCTATCCTCTATCCTCTATCCTCTATCCTCTATCCTCTATCCTCTATCCTCTATCCTCTATCCTCTATCCTCTATCCTCTATCCTCTATCCTCTATCCTCTATCCTCTATCCTCTATCCTCTATCCTCTATCCTCTATCCTCTATCCTCTATCCTCTATCCTCTATCCTCTATCCTCTATCCTCTATCCTCTATCCTCTATCCTCTATCCTCTATCCTCTATCCTCTATCCTCTATCCTCTATCCTCTATCCTCTATCCTCTATCCTCTATCCTCTATCCTCTATCCTCTATCCTCTATCCTCTATCCTCTATCCTCTATCCTCTATCCTCTATCCTCTATCCTCTATCCTCTATCCTCTATCCTCTATCCTCTATCCTCTATCCTCTATCCTCTATCCTCTATCCTCTATCCTCTATCCTCTATCCTCTATCCTCTATCCTCTATCCTCTATCCTCTATCCTCTATCCTCTATCCTCTATCCTCTATCCTCTATCCTCTATCCTCTATCCTCTATCCTCTATCCTCTATCCTCTATCCTCTATCCTCTATCCTCTATCCTCTATCCTCTATCCTCTATCCTCTATCCTCTATCCTCTATCCTCTATCCTCTATCCTCTATCCTCTATCCTCTATCCTCTATCCTCTATCCTCTATCCTCTATCCTCTATCCTCTATCCTCTATCCTCTATCCTCTATCCTCTATCCTCTATCCTCTATCCTCTATCCTCTATCCTCTATCCTCTATCCTCTATCCTCTATCCTCTATCCTCTATCCTCTATCCTCTATCCTCTATCCTCTATCCTCTATCCTCTATCCTCTATCCTCTATCCTCTATCCTCTATCCTCTATCCTCTATCCTCTATCCTCTATCCTCTATCCTCTATCCTCTATCCTCTATCCTCTATCCTCTATCCTCTATCCTCTATCCTCTATCCTCTATCCTCTATCCTCTATCCTCTATCCTCTATCCTCTATCCTCTATCCTCTATCCTCTATCCTCTATCCTCTATCCTCTATCCTCTATCCTCTATCCTCTATCCTCTATCCTCTATCCTCTATCCTCTATCCTCTATCCTCTATCCTCTATCCTCTATCCTCTATCCTCTATCCTCTATCCTCTATCCTCTATCCTCTATCCTCTATCCTCTATCCTCTATCCTCTATCCTCTATCCTCTATCCTCTATCCTCTATCCTCTATCCTCTATCCTCTATCCTCTATCCTCTATCCTCTATCCTCTATCCTCTATCCTCTATCCTCTATCCTCTATCCTCTATCCTCTATCCTCTATCCTCTATCCTCTATCCTCTATCCTCTATCCTCTATCCTCTATCCTCTATCCTCTATCCTCTATCCTCTATCCTCTATCCTCTATCCTCTATCCTCTATCCTCTATCCTCTATCCTCTATCCTCTATCCTCTATCCTCTATCCTCTATCCTCTATCCTCTATCCTCTATCCTCTATCCTCTATCCTCTATCCTCTATCCTCTATCCTCTATCCTCTATCCTCTATCCTCTATCCTCTATCCTCTATCCTCTATCCTCTATCCTCTATCCTCTATCCTCTATCCTCTATCCTCTATCCTCTATCCTCTATCCTCTATCCTCTATCCTCTATCCTCTATCCTCTATCCTCTATCCTCTATCCTCTATCCTCTATCCTCTATCCTCTATCCTCTATCCTCTATCCTCTATCCTCTATCCTCTATCCTCTATCCTCTATCCTCTATCCTCTATCCTCTATCCTCTATCCTCTATCCTCTATCCTCTATCCTCTATCCTCTATCCTCTATCCTCTATCCTCTATCCTCTATCCTCTATCCTCTATCCTCTATCCTCTATCCTCTATCCTCTATCCTCTATCCTCTATCCTCTATCCTCTATCCTCTATCCTCTATCCTCTATCCTCTATCCTCTATCCTCTATCCTCTATCCTCTATCCTCTATCCTCTATCCTCTATCCTCTATCCTCTATCCTCTATCCTCTATCCTCTATCCTCTATCCTCTATCCTCTATCCTCTATCCTCTATCCTCTATCCTCTATCCTCTATCCTCTATCCTCTATCCTCTATCCTCTATCCTCTATCCTCTATCCTCTATCCTCTATCCTCTATCCTCTATCCTCTATCCTCTATCCTCTATCCTCTATCCTCTATCCTCTATCCTCTATCCTCTATCCTCTATCCTCTATCCTCTATCCTCTATCCTCTATCCTCTATCCTCTATCCTCTATCCTCTATCCTCTATCCTCTATCCTCTATCCTCTATCCTCTATCCTCTATCCTCTATCCTCTATCCTCTATCCTCTATCCTCTATCCTCTATCCTCTATCCTCTATCCTCTATCCTCTATCCTCTATCCTCTATCCTCTATCCTCTATCCTCTATCCTCTATCCTCTATCCTCTATCCTCTATCCTCTATCCTCTATCCTCTATCCTCTATCCTCTATCCTCTATCCTCTATCCTCTATCCTCTATCCTCTATCCTCTATCCTCTATCCTCTATCCTCTATCCTCTATCCTCTATCCTCTATCCTCTATCCTCTATCCTCTATCCTCTATCCTCTATCCTCTATCCTCTATCCTCTATCCTCTATCCTCTATCCTCTATCCTCTATCCTCTATCCTCTATCCTCTATCCTCTATCCTCTATCCTCTATCCTCTATCCTCTATCCTCTATCCTCTATCCTCTATCCTCTATCCTCTATCCTCTATCCTCTATCCTCTATCCTCTATCCTCTATCCTCTATCCTCTATCCTCTATCCTCTATCCTCTATCCTCTATCCTCTATCCTCTATCCTCTATCCTCTATCCTCTATCCTCTATCCTCTATCCTCTATCCTCTATCCTCTATCCTCTATCCTCTATCCTCTATCCTCTATCCTCTATCCTCTATCCTCTATCCTCTATCCTCTATCCTCTATCCTCTATCCTCTATCCTCTATCCTCTATCCTCTATCCTCTATCCTCTATCCTCTATCCTCTATCCTCTATCCTCTATCCTCTATCCTCTATCCTCTATCCTCTATCCTCTATCCTCTATCCTCTATCCTCTATCCTCTATCCTCTATCCTCTATCCTCTATCCTCTATCCTCTATCCTCTATCCTCTATCCTCTATCCTCTATCCTCTATCCTCTATCCTCTATCCTCTATCCTCTATCCTCTATCCTCTATCCTCTATCCTCTATCCTCTATCCTCTATCCTCTATCCTCTATCCTCTATCCTCTATCCTCTATCCTCTATCCTCTATCCTCTATCCTCTATCCTCTATCCTCTATCCTCTATCCTCTATCCTCTATCCTCTATCCTCTATCCTCTATCCTCTATCCTCTATCCTCTATCCTCTATCCTCTATCCTCTATCCTCTATCCTCTATCCTCTATCCTCTATCCTCTATCCTCTATCCTCTATCCTCTATCCTCTATCCTCTATCCTCTATCCTCTATCCTCTATCCTCTATCCTCTATCCTCTATCCTCTATCCTCTATCCTCTATCCTCTATCCTCTATCCTCTATCCTCTATCCTCTATCCTCTATCCTCTATCCTCTATCCTCTATCCTCTATCCTCTATCCTCTATCCTCTATCCTCTATCCTCTATCCTCTATCCTCTATCCTCTATCCTCTATCCTCTATCCTCTATCCTCTATCCTCTATCCTCTATCCTCTATCCTCTATCCTCTATCCTCTATCCTCTATCCTCTATCCTCTATCCTCTATCCTCTATCCTCTATCCTCTATCCTCTATCCTCTATCCTCTATCCTCTATCCTCTATCCTCTATCCTCTATCCTCTATCCTCTATCCTCTATCCTCTATCCTCTATCCTCTATCCTCTATCCTCTATCCTCTATCCTCTATCCTCTATCCTCTATCCTCTATCCTCTATCCTCTATCCTCTATCCTCTATCCTCTATCCTCTATCCTCTATCCTCTATCCTCTATCCTCTATCCTCTATCCTCTATCCTCTATCCTCTATCCTCTATCCTCTATCCTCTATCCTCTATCCTCTATCCTCTATCCTCTATCCTCTATCCTCTATCCTCTATCCTCTATCCTCTATCCTCTATCCTCTATCCTCTATCCTCTATCCTCTATCCTCTATCCTCTATCCTCTATCCTCTATCCTCTATCCTCTATCCTCTATCCTCTATCCTCTATCCTCTATCCTCTATCCTCTATCCTCTATCCTCTATCCTCTATCCTCTATCCTCTATCCTCTATCCTCTATCCTCTATCCTCTATCCTCTATCCTCTATCCTCTATCCTCTATCCTCTATCCTCTATCCTCTATCCTCTATCCTCTATCCTCTATCCTCTATCCTCTATCCTCTATCCTCTATCCTCTATCCTCTATCCTCTATCCTCTATCCTCTATCCTCTATCCTCTATCCTCTATCCTCTATCCTCTATCCTCTATCCTCTATCCTCTATCCTCTATCCTCTATCCTCTATCCTCTATCCTCTATCCTCTATCCTCTATCCTCTATCCTCTATCCTCTATCCTCTATCCTCTATCCTCTATCCTCTATCCTCTATCCTCTATCCTCTATCCTCTATCCTCTATCCTCTATCCTCTATCCTCTATCCTCTATCCTCTATCCTCTATCCTCTATCCTCTATCCTCTATCCTCTATCCTCTATCCTCTATCCTCTATCCTCTATCCTCTATCCTCTATCCTCTATCCTCTATCCTCTATCCTCTATCCTCTATCCTCTATCCTCTATCCTCTATCCTCTATCCTCTATCCTCTATCCTCTATCCTCTATCCTCTATCCTCTATCCTCTATCCTCTATCCTCTATCCTCTATCCTCTATCCTCTATCCTCTATCCTCTATCCTCTATCCTCTATCCTCTATCCTCTATCCTCTATCCTCTATCCTCTATCCTCTATCCTCTATCCTCTATCCTCTATCCTCTATCCTCTATCCTCTATCCTCTATCCTCTATCCTCTATCCTCTATCCTCTATCCTCTATCCTCTATCCTCTATCCTCTATCCTCTATCCTCTATCCTCTATCCTCTATCCTCTATCCTCTATCCTCTATCCTCTATCCTCTATCCTCTATCCTCTATCCTCTATCCTCTATCCTCTATCCTCTATCCTCTATCCTCTATCCTCTATCCTCTATCCTCTATCCTCTATCCTCTATCCTCTATCCTCTATCCTCTATCCTCTATCCTCTATCCTCTATCCTCTATCCTCTATCCTCTATCCTCTATCCTCTATCCTCTATCCTCTATCCTCTATCCTCTATCCTCTATCCTCTATCCTCTATCCTCTATCCTCTATCCTCTATCCTCTATCCTCTATCCTCTATCCTCTATCCTCTATCCTCTATCCTCTATCCTCTATCCTCTATCCTCTATCCTCTATCCTCTATCCTCTATCCTCTATCCTCTATCCTCTATCCTCTATCCTCTATCCTCTATCCTCTATCCTCTATCCTCTATCCTCTATCCTCTATCCTCTATCCTCTATCCTCTATCCTCTATCCTCTATCCTCTATCCTCTATCCTCTATCCTCTATCCTCTATCCTCTATCCTCTATCCTCTATCCTCTATCCTCTATCCTCTATCCTCTATCCTCTATCCTCTATCCTCTATCCTCTATCCTCTATCCTCTATCCTCTATCCTCTATCCTCTATCCTCTATCCTCTATCCTCTATCCTCTATCCTCTATCCTCTATCCTCTATCCTCTATCCTCTATCCTCTATCCTCTATCCTCTATCCTCTATCCTCTATCCTCTATCCTCTATCCTCTATCCTCTATCCTCTATCCTCTATCCTCTATCCTCTATCCTCTATCCTCTATCCTCTATCCTCTATCCTCTATCCTCTATCCTCTATCCTCTATCCTCTATCCTCTATCCTCTATCCTCTATCCTCTATCCTCTATCCTCTATCCTCTATCCTCTATCCTCTATCCTCTATCCTCTATCCTCTATCCTCTATCCTCTATCCTCTATCCTCTATCCTCTATCCTCTATCCTCTATCCTCTATCCTCTATCCTCTATCCTCTATCCTCTATCCTCTATCCTCTATCCTCTATCCTCTATCCTCTATCCTCTATCCTCTATCCTCTATCCTCTATCCTCTATCCTCTATCCTCTATCCTCTATCCTCTATCCTCTATCCTCTATCCTCTATCCTCTATCCTCTATCCTCTATCCTATCCTCTATCCTCTATCCTCTATCCTCTATCCTCTATCCTCTATCCTCTATCCTCTATCCTCTATCCTCTATCCTCTATCCTCTATCCTCTATCCTCTATCCTCTATCCTCTATCCTCTATCCTCTATCCTCTATCCTCTATCCTCTATCCTCTATCCTCTATCCTCTATCCTCTATCCTCTATCCTCTATCCTCTATCCTCTATCCTCTATCCTCTATCCTCTATCCTCTATCCTCTATCCTCTATCCTCTATCCTCTATCCTCTATCCTCTATCCTCTATCCTCTATCCTCTATCCTCTATCCTCTATCCTCTATCCTCTATCCTCTATCCTCTATCCTCTATCCTCTATCCTCTATCCTCTATCCTCTATCCTCTATCCTCTATCCTCTATCCTCTATCCTCTATCCTCTATCCTCTATCCTCTATCCTCTATCCTCTATCCTCTATCCTCTATCCTCTATCCTCTATCCTCTATCCTCTATCCTCTATCCTCTATCCTCTATCCTCTATCCTCTATCCTCTATCCTCTATCCTCTATCCTCTATCCTCTATCCTCTATCCTCTATCCTCTATCCTCTATCCTCTATCCTCTATCCTCTATCCTCTATCCTCTATCCTCTATCCTCTATCCTCTATCCTCTATCCTCTATCCTCTATCCTCTATCCTCTATCCTCTATCCTCTATCCTCTATCCTCTATCCTCTATCCTCTATCCTCTATCCTCTATCCTCTATCCTCTATCCTCTATCCTCTATCCTCTATCCTCTATCCTCTATCCTCTATCCTCTATCCTCTATCCTCTATCCTCTATCCTCTATCCTCTATCCTCTATCCTCTATCCTCTATCCTCTATCCTCTATCCTCTATCCTCTATCCTCTATCCTCTATCCTCTATCCTCTATCCTCTATCCTCTATCCTCTATCCTCTATCCTCTATCCTCTATCCTCTATCCTCTATCCTCTATCCTCTATCCTCTATCCTCTATCCTCTATCCTCTATCCTCTATCCTCTATCCTCTATCCTCTATCCTCTATCCTCTATCCTCTATCCTCTATCCTCTATCCTCTATCCTCTATCCTCTATCCTCTATCCTCTATCCTCTATCCTCTATCCTCTATCCTCTATCCTCTATCCTCTATCCTCTATCCTCTATCCTCTATCCTCTATCCTCTATCCTCTATCCTCTATCCTCTATCCTCTATCCTCTATCCTCTATCCTCTATCCTCTATCCTCTATCCTCTATCCTCTATCCTCTATCCTCTATCCTCTATCCTCTATCCTCTATCCTCTATCCTCTATCCTCTATCCTCTATCCTCTATCCTCTATCCTCTATCCTCTATCCTCTATCCTCTATCCTCTATCCTCTATCCTCTATCCTCTATCCTCTATCCTCTATCCTCTATCCTCTATCCTCTATCCTCTATCCTCTATCCTCTATCCTCTATCCTCTATCCTCTATCCTCTATCCTCTATCCTCTATCCTCTATCCTCTATCCTCTATCCTCTATCCTCTATCCTCTATCCTCTATCCTCTATCCTCTATCCTCTATCCTCTATCCTCTATCCTCTATCCTCTATCCTCTATCCTCTATCCTCTATCCTCTATCCTCTATCCTCTATCCTCTATCCTCTATCCTCTATCCTCTATCCTCTATCCTCTATCCTCTATCCTCTATCCTCTATCCTCTATCCTCTATCCTCTATCCTCTATCCTCTATCCTCTATCCTCTATCCTCTATCCTCTATCCTCTATCCTCTATCCTCTATCCTCTATCCTCTATCCTCTATCCTCTATCCTCTATCCTCTATCCTCTATCCTCTATCCTCTATCCTCTATCCTCTATCCTCTATCCTCTATCCTCTATCCTCTATCCTCTATCCTCTATCCTCTATCCTCTATCCTCTATCCTCTATCCTCTATCCTCTATCCTCTATCCTCTATCCTCTATCCTCTATCCTCTATCCTCTATCCTCTATCCTCTATCCTCTATCCTCTATCCTCTATCCTCTATCCTCTATCCTCTATCCTCTATCCTCTATCCTCTATCCTCTATCCTCTATCCTCTATCCTCTATCCTCTATCCTCTATCCTCTATCCTCTATCCTCTATCCTCTATCCTCTATCCTCTATCCTCTATCCTCTATCCTCTATCCTCTATCCTCTATCCTCTATCCTCTATCCTCTATCCTCTATCCTCTATCCTCTATCCTCTATCCTCTATCCTCTATCCTCTATCCTCTATCCTCTATCCTCTATCCTCTATCCTCTATCCTCTATCCTCTATCCTCTATCCTCTATCCTCTATCCTCTATCCTCTATCCTCTATCCTCTATCCTCTATCCTCTATCCTCCTCCTCTATCCTCTATCCTCTATCCTCTATCCTCTATCCTCTATCCTCTATCCTCTATCCTCTATCCTCTATCCTCTATCCTCTATCCTCTATCCTCTATCCTCTATCCTCTATCCTCTATCCTCTATCCTCTATCCTCTATCCTCTATCCTCTATCCTCTATCCTCTATCCTCTATCCTCTATCCTCTATCCTCTATCCTCTATCCTCTATCCTCTATCCTCTATCCTCTATCCTCTATCCTCTATCCTCTATCCTCTATCCTCTATCCTCTATCCTCTATCCTCTATCCTCTATCCTCTATCCTCTATCCTCTATCCTCTATCCTCTATCCTCTATCCTCTATCCTCTATCCTCTATCCTCTATCCTCTATCCTCTATCCTCTATCCTCTATCCTCTATCCTCTATCCTCTATCCTCTATCCTCTATCCTCTATCCTCTATCCTCTATCCTCTATCCTCTATCCTCTATCCTCTATCCTTATCCTCTATCCTCTATCCTCTATCCTCTATCCTCCCTATCCTCATTTCTCTATCCTCTATCCTCTATCCTCTATCCTCTATCCTCTATCCTCTATCCTCTATCCTCTATCCTCTATCCTCTATCCTCTATCCTCTATCCTCTATCCTCTATCCTCTATCCCTCTATCCTCTATCCTCTACACTTTCTATCCTCTATCCTCTATCCTTTCTTCTCCATCTTCTATCTTTTCTTCTCTATCCTCTATCCTTTATCCTCTATCCTCTATCCTCTATCCTCTATCCTCTATCCTCTATCCTCTATCCTCTATCCTCTATCCTCTATCTGCTATCCTCTATCCTCTATCCTCTATCCTCTATCCTCTATCCTCTATCCTCTATCTCTACCTCTATCCTCTATCCTCTATCCTCTATCCTCTATCCTCTATCCTCTATCCTCTATCCTCTATCCTCTATCCTCTATCCTCTATCATCTATCCTCTATCCTCTATCCTCTATCCTCTATCCTCTATCCTCTATCCTCTATCCCTCTATCCTCTAATCCTCTATCCTCTATCCTCTATCCTCTATCCCTATCCTCTATCCTCTATCCTCATCCTCTATCCTCTTATCCTCTATCCTCTATCCTCTATCCTCTATCCTCCTATCCTCTACCTCTATCCTCTATCCTCTATCCTCTATCCTCATATCTCTATCCTCTATCCTCTATCCTCTCTTTCTCTATCCTCTATCCTCTAATCTCTATCTTCTATCTTTTCCTTCTCTATCCTCTTCTCTATCTCTCATCCTCTATCCTCTATCCTCTATCCTCTATCCTCTATCCTCTATCCCTCTCCTCTATCCTCTATCCTCTATCCTCTATCCTCTATCCTCTATCCTCTATCCTCTATCCTCTATCCTCTATCCTCTATCCTCTATCCTCTATCCTCTATCCTCTATCCTCTATCCTCTATCCTCTATCCTCTATCCGCTATCCTCTATCCTCTATCCTCTATCCTCTATCCTCTAATCCTCTATCCTCTATCCTCTATCCTCTATCCTCTATCCTCTATCCTCTATCCTCTATCCTCTATCCTCTATCCTCTATCCTTTATCCTCTATCCTCTATCCTCTATCCTCTATCCTCTATCCTCTATCCTCTATCCTCTATCCTCTATCCCCTCTATCCTCTATCCTCTATCCTCTATCCTCTATCCTCTATCCTCTATCCTCTATCCTCTATCCTCTATCCTCATCCTCTATCCTCTATCCTCTATCCTCTATCCTCTATCCTCCTCTATCCTCTATCCTCTATCCTCTATCCTCTATCCTATCTATCCTCTATCCTCTATCCTCTATCCTCTATCCTCTATCCTCTATCCTCTATCCTCTATCCTCTATCCTCTATCCTCTATCCTCTATCCTCTATCCTCTATCCTCTATCCTCTATCCTCTATCCTCTATCCTCTATCCTCTATCCTCTATCCTCTATCCTCTATCCTCTATCCTCTATCCTCTATCCTCTATCCTCTATCCCCCCTCTATCCTCTATCCTCTATCCTCTATCCTCTATCCTCTATCCTCTATCCTCTATCCTCTATCCTCTATCCTCTATCCTCTATCCTCTATCCTCTATCCCTCTATCCTCTATCCTCTATCCTCTATCCTCTATCCTCTATCCTCTATCCTCTATCCTCTATCCTCTATCCTCTATCCTCTATCCTCTATCCTCTATCCTCTATCCTCTATCCTCTATCCTCTATCCTCTATCCTCTATCCTCTATCCCTCTATCCTCTATCCTCTATCCTCTATCCTCTATCCTCTATCCTCTATCCTCTATCCTCTATCCTCTATCCTCTATCCTCTATCCTCTCTATCCTCTATCCTCTATCCTCTATCCTCTATCCTCTATCCTCTATCCTCTATCCTCTATCCTCTATCCTCTATCCTCTATCCTCTATCCTCTATCCTCTATCCTCTATCCTCTATCCTCTATCCTCTATCCTCTATCCTCTATCCTCTATCCTCTATCCTCCCTCCCCTATAAAAATCCTCTATCCTCTATCCTCTATCCTCTATCCTCTATCCTCTATCCTCTATCCTCTATCCTCTATCCTCTATCCTCTATCCTCTATCCTCTATCCTCTATCCTCTATCCTCTATCCTCTATCCTCTATCCTCTATCCTCTATCCTCTATCCTCTATCCTCTATCCTCTATCCTCTATCCTCTTTCCTCTATCCTCTATCCTCTCCTCTACTATCCTCTATCCTCTATCCTCTATCCTCTATCCTCTATCTCTATCCTCTATCCTCTATCCTCTATCCTCTATCCTCTCTTCTCCATCCTCTATCCTTATCCTCTCCCATCTATTCTCCTATTTCTATCCTCTATCCTCTATCCTCTAATCCTCTATCCTCTATCCTCTATCCTCTATCCTCTATCCTCTATCCTCTATCCTCTATCCTCTATCCTCTATCCTCTATCCTCTATTCCTCTATCCTCTATCCTCTATTCTCTATCCTCTATCCTCTATCCTCTATCCTCTTATCCTCTATCCTCTATCC
>JABVZX010000335.1:88531-99510 GCA_020883565.1 Drosophila pachea
GAATATATTTACTAATTAATCATTAACTCAACAGGATAAAAGGTGAAACAGAGTGGATCACTAAGCCATACGAGAAGTTGGTTGATTATCAGGAAGTAGGACTTGAACCAGACACAGTTTATGAATTCCGTGTTGTTTCCGTTGATGGACACCATCATACGGAAAGCGCCACGCGAGAGATAGATACCAACGCCGCGGAAGGACCTATTATGGTGCGCAACGATAACATGGCTAATGCCGGTTGGTTCATTGGTATGATGTTGGCTCTCGCCATTATCATCATTCTGTTCATCATAATCTGCATAATTCGACGTAATCGCGGTGGCAAATATGATGTACATGACCGCGAGCTGGCTAATGGCAGACGTGATTATCCGGATGAGGGCGGCTTCCATGAGTACTCCCAACCGTGAGTCACACATTCGAATATGGACAATAATGTCAATAATTAATTATAATCAAAAACATCTCCTTGATAGGTTGGACAACAAAAGCGCTGGTCGCCAATCCGTTAATTCAGCAAATAAACCTGGAGTGGAAAGCGATACCGATTCAATGGCTGAATATGGTGATGGCGATACAGGTAAGAACAAGAATAAATAAAAATTTCTGCTATCCAAATTGTGTCCGAGGCCATGTCTTTGTTTGTCATTATTTATCAATGACTACTTTTACATTTGCATGTTTTTCATTTGTGAATTTTTTGTTTTTGGTGGTTATAATTATGATGATGACGTAGCTGCACCCACAGTCGCCGTTATTCCCGCGAACGCTGCGCGTAAGGCGGCTGCCAATATTTCCCTCTAAGCAGCCGCAGACGAATCCGCAGTTTCAACTGCAAGCACAACTGTTGTTGGTCACCACCGTGCTTCGAGAAGATTGTGAGCAAACAGTTTCATGCAACCTAGGGCAAATTTGTTGTTGCGTACACCATAACAGTAATTATGAGCAATAACGTTGGCGAAATTAGTTTCTTGTTTAACTTTTTCGTTCAGGTAGTCAACTTTGGTCGGCTTTAGTTTTATGCTTTTATGCATTCGCATATATATGTACATATTTATACATATATTTGGATGCCTCCTTTGTTGCGCTTTGCTTAAACGTTTTGTTGTCAATCCCAAGCTCTCTTTGCACGTTATCAATTTGTGTTTTTAACTATCGACTGCAGCAGAACCATTACTTGAGCCATATGCAGTTCAAGAAAAATCGTTGGAATCTTCCCCTCCCAGCTGAAAACAAATATGTATTACTATACATACAAATATATATTACTTGCTTTGTAATGTATACAACGATTTATAACATTTTTGAGAACTGTAACTATGCGGATGATCTAACAGCATAAAATATAGAAAATTCTTATTTATAGTATATATAAATGTATTTTTACTATATATTATAATATACCATAAATAATATATATGTAAGAACTACATTTTGAGACGATGTTCATTAATTTTTTCCCAATGTTATTTGTTATTTTTCTATGTTGCATTTTATTGATCTTTTTTGTTCTTTTTATACATTCTTTACTTATACATATTTTGTTTTCTTTTTTAAACATTTTTTCGTGAATTCCGCGCTACATTATACCACATCGTCAATATAAAAATTTTAAAATACCATCGCTAATTGGATGGATTGAATTATAAAATCTACATTTAGGCATGAACGAAGATGGTTCCTTTATTGGCCAATATGGACGCAAAGGACTATGATTTAATTTGTAAGAAGTATCGCTAGTAAGAGCAAAAAGTAAAGCGAAAGTACCGAATCTCTTTACAACGACAAACACATCATCAACAAACAGAAATAAGCGCCCAAATTCTAAATTATAAACGGTTTAAGCTAATTTTTAGTACGACGAAATAATTGAAAATAAAATAAATAAGTAATAATACAAATGGAATACTCCGCGGCGTACCCGAAGAAAATAACACATAATAAACTATAACAATGCAAAAAAGGCTATTAACAAGAGAAACAACAAAAAGGACCTACGAAAGAAGTAACTCAGAACAATCAATGATAAAACAAATCAAAACGAAAACAATAACAATGATACATATAATAGAATTAATAATAATAATATAATTAATTCAATAATAACAATCATAATAATATTAGAACATAGAAGTCGATAAAATATTTTTCCTCCCTTTTAGAATACAAAGGCTTATTTGACTTGCTATATTCCCTATAACCACACGCAAGCACATATGCTCACTCACTATTTTTAACTCTATTTCTAATTGTTTTGTATTTTTTTTAACTGTCCATTGCTGGTTTATTTAAATATATATATTAATATATGTATTAATGGAAAAGAAATAATGTAACAAAAAAGAAAACATAATTTTTCTTTTTAGTTGTCTCCTTAAGAAATAATAATTATTTGTGCTAAAAATCAAAATATTAGTTTTGTTTCGTAATTTATTTAATTTTGTGTACCATCTTGTAATTTAAAATGGACTATATATGATCATATTATTTCCTAAATGTATACTTTTTATAAACTCAGTTCAACAGCTATATATAAAATGTTGGAAACTGTAATTTGATAGCGTTCTTTTTTGTGTATTAGTACTATTTAAAATTAAAATAAAAGAAAAAAAATATTACAAAAAAATACAATTACAAAATAAAGAAATTCATAAATAAAAACTTTAAATTAAATTTTATTCATTTTTTTGTATTTAATGTTTTATTGTTATATTTTTATTATTATATTATTTAAACGCTTTTTTATTTCATTTTTCCTGTTTCATGTTTCCAGCTGTTTGCAAATTATTGGAACAACTTTGATTAACAATAATTCAAAAACAGTATTAAACAAAATATTTCGAATATTATAGACTACGTTTTGTAAATTAGCATTTTATATTTTACATTCATTTCTTCAATTTTGTATTTAGATTATGCTTCATATCAATTGAGTAATTTTTCATCGAAGCTCCTGAAATTATAAACCCAACATAAGGTAATGATTGTTCAGCATGCAGCTTGAACATTGCAACCTTCTTGTCGCTTTACTCTAACTATAGCGTGGTGCTATAACCAATATAAACTATCTAACGTAACGTGAACATGATTAGTCTAACCAGATTCAGAGTGTTGACTAACTGTATTGAAAAAATAAATATTAAAATGATATATAGGTCCATTGTTATCTTTTTTCTAAACTCATTGGTGTGGGCTAACACAGTCGCACGTATATTTGTACCTACAGTTTGTATTAATAGCCAATTCATTCCCATCTACAGCTCAGTTCACTGAAGATGGATCCTTCATTGGACAATATGTGCCGGGAAAGCTGCAACCGCCAGTCAGCCCACAACCAGTGAACAACTCTGCCGCCGCGCATAATCAGCCACAACCTGGATCAGCGAACGTCAGTGACATAAATGCTACCGGATCTGGCGGCCCTACTAGCAGTAGCGGCGTTGTTGTGGCAAACGCAGCTGCAGTTGCAACCTACGTCTAAATTCGCGACGTGCATTCTCCCAGTTTGCGCTCTTTAGTCGTATGTGTATGTGTGCCTGTGCCCTCGCGTTTGCATTGTTCTGTGTGTGTCTCTTCTTTTATAAAGCATAATTTATAGGTCTTTACCTCTGAGCTTGTGCAGCTACGAAGTTTGTATTTCATTAGTTAACCAATGCAAGTCAGTTCAAGCAATGGAGCGGTTCAGGATTGCGTTTTTTACTACAAATGGTAGCTTTGATCGGGCATACAGTGCAAGTGGAGTTAACCACTTCAGGTAGATTTCGGACATGGAGAGACTTAGCTGAGTCGCCTGACTTTAATATTTATTGATTATATTTTCGGTACTTTTATATTTTCTCTCTATATCTGTCTATCTCTTTCACTATCTTGCGCTCTCTCTCAGTCTCGTGCTCTCTGTCTTTCATAATTCATTTCCTTGTTGTCTTCACAGATCTCTGTGAAGCGTAGATTGTTAGCATGTTTGAATGCGTATTTGGGCTTGAGCGTTCATGGAAGAATTATGTTTTCAGAGTGGAAATAAAAATAAAATTGTTTCATATGCATGCGAGAATATTAGCCATTAAAACAGTGCAAATTTGCGTCTATTTAAAATATGTAGTTTTTAAGTTTAGTACTTTTTCTAATTTTATTTAAATATTAAAAAAAAAACTGAAAAAAATCTATTTTAATAATTGTCCGTGAATTACATATATTGGAGATTAATGTATCCACAATTTCTTTGAAGATTTCAACATTAAAATGTCATGCAATAAAAATTCCTATTTATGTGAGTGTATTATTTCTACCTTTTTAACCAAATTGTAATGTTTTTTTATTAATATTGAAATAGAGGTCAGATTTCATAATAGATCATAATAGATCTTGCTTTCATTGCCGATGGAAAAATGTAATAATAAAATATAAAATATTTATTATCAGTCAATCCATTTGTATTGCCAATGAAACAAGTAATATGAAAAATACCAAATATATTCCGATTATGTATTAAAAAATGTATCCAGAATTTGTTGTGTATACTTCCTTAATAATCTAGCCTCTTAACTTGAATGCTTTTTCGATAAATTGGACAATTAAATAAACTTTTCCATGATTTAAACTACAATGTCTAAATACTACGCTTCAAACTTGCCTTTATTTAAAAATATATGTAATTCTTCGAGTCAAATTTATTATCTTTTTGGAATAAATAGAATTTAGTGGACATACATCAAGACGTGTGTTCAAATTTGTTGTGTGGGAGAGAGTGGAGGGGAGGCAGGTAGTTAATCGAAAACGATTACTTTATATTACTTTATCTCTAGCTAAAATCCCCATGTACAAATGAAAGTACTTAATATAATTTTCAAGTCGAGACATAGACTTCTAATATTTTGAGCAACTATGTAATAGAACAGCTAAAACAAAAATAAGTATAAACAGAAACAAAATAAAATAGCACGTCAAGATATGAAATTATTATTATTTAATAGTGTATTTATGAATCAATTATAATTAAAAGTAAATAAACTTCATTTTTAATGCGTCCATAGATTAATTAAATTGTGTAATACGTTTTAATACTATAGGTTTATACTAATAGTATGTTGAGATAAAAATTTAACAATTTTTCAGCAAATTAAATGCATATGGTTGAACAGTTCACCGCTGCACCACCTAAAATCGAATGCATGAAATATAATTTCTTTCACCAACAGTTAACATCTGCTTTTTAATTACCTTATACGTATTTATTTGATTGGCAAAATGTCCAAAAGATTAATAAATTAATGCGAGTTGATACCTATTTTTCAAATGAAACCACTAATGGAATACATATGCATTTTTAATCGTATAAATTTGAATGTGCATAATATACAACGCATTATTGTATAGGAACCCATACTTCGACTTATTTAGAAAAGCTTCTGCTTTCAAAATTTCTTTATGGGCATAAAATTAATGTATAAGTTATGTGCAATAATTGAATGTATATCGACGCAGCTTGATTTATCATGAAAATAAATATAAATTTATATGTGCATTGTATGGCTAAAAGCTCCGAATTATTTCTTCACAGGGTTGCTTCGTTACATGTTCGCATTAGATTATTCCAAATAAAAAAACTAAATATTATCTAACTCTGAAAGTTTATTTTTTATTACCATTGATAAGATATGCACGCATACACTGCCACACCTCCACACAAGTCGAGAAGTCATGCATATAACACAGCCCTTAAATATAACAAAAAAATTGTTAAACCCCAATTTGCATTCCTAATAATCACAAAGTAAATATACTTACTGTAGTAATTACACTGCAGGAATATCCCAACCACCGAGAGGAAAGCACAGAATTTAAAAAAATTACGCTAATGGTGAAAAAAGTAAAATTAATGAAAGATTAATAAATCTCAGTACGTATGGGTCAATGACCAATAATATTATATATATTTATAATAAATATCTATATATATGATTTGATTTACATCATTGGCCAATATGAAATTAAAAATATTCAAAGCCTGGTAAAATGCTATCCTCTAAGCTCGATATATTGATTGGTTTAGACATATTTATACAAAGTAAAAAATAAAACATTCAGACCCTAATAGAAATACAAATTTGTCTTCACTGCCGATATTTTTTTAAATATATTTATATTTAGCATAAAATTTAATTCGATAGTGTTAAAATCAGTTGGAAAATGTATTTACACTGCACTGTGATTCCCAAAAACACTTAAAATTATATATAAATAAATAATAATAATATAAATAATAAAATGAAAATAATAAAATAAAGAATATATTAATATAATTTTTGTATTTCATATTTTGACTAATTAAACATTTAAACATTCTCCTTGCTACTATATTGCTATACTTAAATTACTGTTTTCAAACGGAATCCTTAGCAATTAACTCAATTATATTTGGATAACGATTGCAACTCAACTTTAATTTTAAAGGACTCAAATGATAAGGTTCATTGTGCATAAAAATGATAAAAACGGCAATCATAAGATGTATAACAATCTATAAAGTAATGCAAATACATTAAAATAGTATCACTTGCAACAACACTTGAAGGTATTTTTTCACTCAATTTTACAAAACTAAGGAAAATTGATATAAATATTTTAAGATAACATCAATCGGGGTATGATTCAATAATATGTTATCGAGCATCATGGAGCAAAGCTGGTGTAGCGATATTTCTATCGATATATTTACCATCATTAGCTGTTGTGCTCATTTTTGTTGATATATGTTTACACCATAGTGATATTTACAATATAAAACACTACATTAGCCGGTGAACTTATTATAACTATGGCCTTAGCCATCAAGAAACCCCAATCTTTCATTGAGACAATTGTTGGTGCACCACCACTAAAAAAGCTTCGCTTACAGGCAACAGCGTCACTAACTAGCAAGGCAAAACCAAAGCTTGAACGAAAACTGCAAGTATTAGGACTGCTCGATCCATATTTACCAACGAGTAATGGTGGCAGTAACAACCATGGAAATAGCAATAGTATCATCGTGCCCGGAATAGTTACTATGCCAACCACTTGCATTGGTGCTAATTCACCGGCTAAGGAGCTGCTAGAAATTTTGGTCAAGATCGCAGACGAAATTATCTATGACAATGTGCAAATAAACGAACTGAAAGAGGCAGCTACTAAGATCTTCCAGCTGTATCAATTGCAGGAACGCGATAGTGACACGTCTGTACGTGTGAAATTGCTAGAGTTACTTTCTGGTCTGGGCTGTGAGTGCGGTTCGGAAGATGGTATCACGCTTATTATAGATTACTTTATTTATCTCCTGCGTAAAGAAACCTCACAAAAAGTACTTGCCCAGGGAATGATGTGCTTATTCCGTATTGGTCAGCAGCGCCGACAAATGGTACCATTGGCTTACAACACACAAGTTGCGCATCTCGCTAAGGAGTTGCTGCGCAGTGGATCTACACACACGCAGAAAAATGCGATGTTGGTAATTGGTCGCTTTGCAACGTGTCATGAGAGCGAACGCCAGTACGCTTGGAAGCTGGCCTTTTACATTGACTCACAAGACTCAGGCGTGCGTGCACAAGCCTTGCATGCGCTCCTTACGCTCGGTGAGCGTGGATCCCATCTGCCCCCAGTTCTATATAAGCGTGCAGTTGAAGCTATGAAGGATGATTATGAATGTGTACGTAAAGAGGCACTATGTCTCGTACATATGCTCGGTAACCGACATCCGGACTATATTATCAATGTAGAACGTCATCATGAAGACATACGCATGGTCGATGCGTCCTTTAGCAAAGTATGTGAAGCTCTTTGCGATCTCTCGCTGCAAATACGCGTCCTCGCTGCCGAATTACTCGGCAGCATGACTCACGTGAGCAGTGAGTTCCTCCACCAGACACTTGATAAAAAGCTGATGAGTAATTTACGACGTAAACGCAATGCTCACGAGCGTGGCGCCCACCTAGTCACGAGTGGTGAATGGTCGTCAGGCAAACGCTGGGCAGATGATGCTCCTCAGGAACATTTGGATGCGCGCAATATATCTCTGATAGCCAGCGGCGCTTGCGGAGCACTTGTACATGGATTGGAAGATGAGTTCTTAGAAGTGCGCACCGCTGCCGTTGGATCTATGTGCAAACTCGCCATGTCACGACCGGAGTTCGCAGTGACAAGCTTAGATTTTCTCGTCGATATGTTCAACGATGAAATAGAAGATGTACGCCTGAAGGCTATATATAGTTTGACAGCCATTGCCCGTCACATAGTGCTGCGTGAAGATCAACTGGAGATCATGCTTGGTTCTCTTGAGGATTATTCGGTTGATGTTCGCGAGGGTCTGCATCTTATGCTCGGAGCCTGTCGGGTCTCCACCCAAACCTGTTTGCTGATGGTCGTTCAAAAGTTACTTGATGTGCTGGCTAAATATCCACAAGATCGGCATTCAACGTACGCCTGCATGAGGAAAATTGGACAGAAGCATCCGCATTTGGTGATGGCCGTTGCAGGCCATTTGCTCTACGTACATCCGTTCTTTGAAACGCCGGAACGAGATGTAGAGGATCCTGCTTACCTCTGTGTGTTAATTCTGGTGTTCAATGCAGCCGAGCACTTGGTGCCAATTATAAGTCTGCTACCCACGGCCACGCACCGGCACTATGCCTACTTGCGCGACTCCATGCCTAAGTTGGTGCCGCAGCTGCCCATAGAGGGTGCATCCTCGGCTTCCACCAAAAAACGTGTCGAAGATGCCCTTCAGGCTGCCGGCAGCTCGGCTGAGTATTTGCAAATGATTCTCAATCATATTGCCGAGATATTTACCATGGCGGGCGATCGAATCGAGCTTCTTAAGACGGCGCAATCAAATCTTCAGGTGAGGCGCCTTATAAGTTTTTTTGTTGAACTCAATTAAAGGGTGATACTGGGCTCCTCCTTTGTCAAGCACTGTTCATGTGATGCACTGTGTGTTGACTGCCAAATTTTGTTCCCCTTCTAATTAATCTGGAAACGTCTCCTGGATCAAATAATGTAATTTATCATTATTATTATTACTTTTTTCATTTATCAAGCGGTTGGGGGCAATTGACTCGGACATGTACGGTCCATCGAACTTCCTGGAAACTTTTCTCGCTGCACAGATACAAATCGAACAAATGCAACATTGTACCAGCACGCAGCGAAGTCGTATGCCACTGAAAGAATCACTGGCGGAGTTGATACGGAACTGCCTTAAGCTACAACACACATTTTCCGGACTGAGTTATGGCGATATTCTGCAGGTGAAGCAATTGCGCTTACGAGCTAGTGCATTACATCTAGTGTTGGTGGTGAGGGATAAATCGCAAAGCGCACTAGGTCCTTGCCAAATGTTGCTTCAGACCGCCGGAGACATTAGCGCCTTTATGCGAAGTCGTAGTAATAACACATTTGAAGAACAGCGAGAGTTTGAGCCAGATACGAAATTGAAGTTGAAACCACAACTGGGACAGTCTGAACCGGATACCTTCACGCGCTCGTTACTTTCAAAGTTGGATGCCATTAACGATCCAAAGCCTGGACGTGTGTTTCGGGAGATATTGCCACTGGTGCAAAATGCTCCGCCTTTGGCTCTGCCACCGGCCAATGATAAGATTCGTCGATGCATAGCCAATATACTGGAACCGTGCCCTATGCAGTCACAGGACAATGTTATTAAAGTTACTGCAGGGCTTATTGCGGCCGTGCCATTCGTTGCGGAGATCGACAATCTCTTGGAGTCACAGAAAGCAGATATGCGCATTAAAATTAAGTATCCGGACCAGCACATGCACACCGTTGTGCCTAAAATGACGGACTTCAAGCCCATCATGACCGAGCAGGGCGAGCACGAGACAAATGTGCGATTGCGCACAATGATTTTGCTGTCGCATAGTGTGTGGACTGAGGCCTCATTGGTAGAGATACAGTTGTGTCTTGCTGTACGACCTGGTAGTGAGCTAGAGCTATGCAAACCCGCCAAGGTACTTTTCGCACCGAAGCCAGTGCGGCGGGGCATTTAACAGCTTGATGAAATTTGAATTAAAATAAAAATCAGCGCTTATTAGGAAAATATCATTTCTTATCATATCTTATGTATACTTTTTTAAAATATATATTAAAAAGCAAGTTAAAGAAATATTACTCATGATGTATTTATCAATACTATGTTAAACTACATTTGTCATATTGAATATTAAATTTGTTGCGGTCTATAATAAGTGATGACCTTCATTGAATACCAGTATTGTTATTGAGTTTCTTAATTATCTTAAAGTGGTCATATTTTGATTTAACCATATACCTATGGATATGCTCGCCTAACAACGTCGAAATTCAGTTTATAATAGTATCGATAGTTATTTGAGTCAACAGATTAATCAGGTCCACGATAGTGAGAACTTAATTGTAAAATGTGCAAAACTTTAAGCGTTATAAATATGTTATTTTACAAATCAGTGGATTGCACAAAAATCATAATTCTCATTTTCTCATAGATTTAATAATAATCTATTACAAGGAATTGTATATCGGAACTATCGATATACGAACTGTCAACAATTGCCAAATGTGTCGCGTAATCGTGGTGCGTAGTACGTGAACAAAAGTTAAAAGATAATTGGAGGCATTAAATCGAGGGAAAATAAAAGTAAAACGTACATTGTACGTTCTTAAAAGTAGAAGAATAAATCTGCTTCCGAAAGAGGAAAAATACAATAAATAAACTATTTCAAACCAAAAGGCTGTATGTACGCGTATGTAAATATATATCAATATATAGAAATAGTGTATGTATGTGTATGAGTGCGACTAAATTTCCTAGCAAGTGTTTTTATTCTTTCTGACTTGTGTAATTCATCAGTTCTTATTCGCGCTCGTCCATTGTTAATGATTGCTAAGCTTCCGTAGAAAATTGAGAAATTAAACAGCTATTGGTTGAAAATATGAAAACGCAAACTTAT
>JABVZX010000053.1:68296-83352 GCA_020883565.1 Drosophila pachea
AAAGCCTATTTTCAAAGTGTTCGCAGTATAACAACTGCAGTGATATTACCTCTAATAGTTATTACAAATATATAGACAAAATATTGTTGAAGTAAACTGTAATTTATATGAATGTCTGAGACTGATTTCTGGAGAGTTCTCAACCATTGCCTATAAGATATACGCCTCTCAATATGGCAATTACCTAATTAAAGACAAAATTAAATTAATTAAATAGGTCATAAGATGACAACCGCTACACATCATAACATGGCTGTCCAATAATAGGCACACCACAAATGTATAAAAGCACTTTCATTGCAGCCTCTAACAACAAGAATGCGCCGATAACTCAAATAACGGGCTACCTATGCACGCCACGGAGATAATCTGCTTCGGAAATGACAGTGGAAAGTAGGCAAGAGACTCCGTGTTAGTCGAGGCTGTGAGACCTTCAATTTACAGATTTTATGACAGTCACAAATCGAGTTATACCAACATCGCACCATTCCAGCGCACTTTCTAATTTCAAATGTAATGTGTTGAGGAAGCCATATTTTTAAACTGTTGATACCACATAAAATTTAAATGATTCGCATCGGTGGTCTTTTTAGGAATACACTATATGAATTGCTATTTTGATATTATTGTAAATTGCACAAATTGAAAAAATTCTTTTGGCTAGGGTATTTTAAATCTTGTTCATTATTATAAGATGACGTATTCTTTCTCGTTTTATTTGCCCCATTTCTTATTAAACAGCACGCAAACAAACTTGTTCTCAACCACACGCAAACTTTTAATGCTAATCTGTTCAGCACTTAAGTCTGTAAGTCTCGAGTTTAAACTGTAGACTCTAAACTCCCTATAAATTTGACAATTGTTGGTCCTAAAATAACGTCAACATTTACTATCACGGTTGTTTAGTATGCACACTATATATATGGCAACTAGGATATTAGATGCATAGTTGGATTTGTAACTTACGGTCTAAATAAAAGTAATTTTTTTGGCAACATTACATTAAGACTTAGTTGGATTTTCAAGCATTATCAATCAAGGAGAGACATCACGAACAATTCGGTTCCTTAGGTAGGGTGACGGAACGTAAAAAATGCAGATGTTTGAATTAGAAAATGAAAACTAGAAAAATGTTCCGACTCAGCTACATAAACACAGAAATTAAAAAAAAAATGTTTTCTCGAATGTTTTAAAGTTTTCGTTGCTAATCACACATTTCTGCAGAAATATTTAACTTTACGACTCACATTATTACGATAGGTTAACCAATTCGCGCTAATTATTTGACGTCGTATACAAATGAAATCCCGTATCCATTCACGCTAATCCACGGTTGATTCTTTGAGTAATGCCTAATTTTCGACACACTTTGGAATCAAAAAATTTATGGTTGTTATCTTTGTTTCTTTATACCCTTCAAACACTCACATATACATATTCGTAGAAACAGGCCAGATACAATTTACGCGCACTGCGACTTAGTATGTATCTTGTATTAACTTCAATTTTCCTTTGTGCACTTTTAAGCAACACAAACGAAACGCTAATCGACCACCAAACTGTTGATTTTTTACTTTTTCAAGGACGTAATTGATAAGCGTACATATAAGTTGTAGAATGGACGATGCATAATTTCATGTATTTTGGAACATTTTATCTGGACCCAACCAACGCGACCATCCCGATCAAAATCCAACAACAAATTAAATATTCATGTTATTTAACAGTTGGTTTCTGATGTACTTGAAGATCGCTGAGATGTAAACATAATATATCGATATATCTAATTCTCATTTACTTATCGAATATAAAAAAGTTTGCAGCCCTATCGCCGGAAAACAACTATTAATATTGGACCCCGTCGACGAGTTGACAGTTTCGTCTTGTAAACACATACAGCTGTTCAACCATCTCTGATAAAAGAAAATATTTCACGATTAGTGTGTATTTAATATTTTCAAACCGACCACGATGGGCGTATGCCGATTTTTTCAACAAGGAAACTGCCGTTTTGGTACAAAATGCCATAATGAGCACTTCGATGTTAAGTACGTACGAAATTCCACAAATATATATTTTTTAAGCTGATCCTTTTTATTTAAGACAATACTTAAAAACAGATATTGAATCTTGTCTCAATGGCAAAATGTGGCCCCTTTCTGTATACGGTCCATTCAAAGACAAACCAAATATACCGAACTATATAGACGATCAGTCATTTGAAGAAGTACGGTATCAAGCATACGAAAGTCAGCGGCAAAATTGCTTCGATCAATTCCACCAGCAATTCACAAAACAATTGCACGAGGCGACAAATAAAATGCGTATTATGCTACAATGCTCTCAGCAAGTTCTCGATGTAATGATCAAGCTCTATGAGGCACCAGAAGGTATGCAAGCAACGGCCAATAATCGCAACCCATTTAACTTTAACGGCAACAATTGCGGACAAGCCGGCTCCATCTTTAGTAAACCCACCTCTACAAGTTCCAATATATTTAATAACTCTGCAGATGCAACCAAAGGGTTTGCATCAACTGGCAAATCTATCTTTGGTGGTTCCTCGATGACTGGCAATAATACAGGAAACAACATTTTCGGGGGGTCAACGAGCACCAATTTCTTTGTGCAGCAACAGCAACCACAACCTTCCACATTTGGACAGCAGCAACATCAGTCATCTATTTTTCGCCAGGTGTTGCCACAACATCAAATGAATGCCATTGGGCATGTACAACCGCATAACTTATTAGTTAGCAGTTCCAATAACTTTTTGGCGCAGAGTCAGTCGTCAAATATAATGACTTTTGCACAAGGCTTTGCTGTACAACAAGCACAACAGCCGACTCAGCAACCTAGTACCATATTTGGACAAACCGCATCTACTACCCTGTCACCTAATGCTGGAAATATTTTTGCACAGACAACTGGACTCTTCGGTAGCTTCCATAAGACCCATCAGCAGGAACTACAATCGGATGCAATGCAACAAGTACAAATAACTAAATCTGAAGCTAATACGTCTATTTATAGTCGTATGGAGGATCTCTCCCATGAGGAGATCACGGCATTCAACGCTGAGCAGTTTACGCCTGGCCAAGTACCTTTCAATCCTCCCCCGCGAGAAATGTGTTGAATTGAAAACTTTTATAATTTTTGTATTACAAATAAAATTAAATTATTGTTATGCTCCTTAGTGCATCATCATGTTTAGACGTTCCATGTTAATAGAGTAAACAGCATGCGAGCCAATCAAATTGCGATTTCGAAACGCTCGTTCACAATCCTTTAGTGTAATCACGGTTCTTTCCAAGGGATGTCTATGGACATTTACATTTAAAATAATCGGTAAAAGTTGCTGTAATTTTAAAAACTACTTACACTTGCTCGCAAGCTGACAGAAATACAATATCATCATTTTGCCGTCGCATAAAATTTGCCGTATTCAATTCTTTGTCATGCTCCAATGGGGAATCGTCAACCTTCTGGCGTGTGACTGTATTCCGCAATGAAGGATCCCGTAGTTGGGTACCCACGTCATAATAAAAATTACCTTCACCACTGGTTTTATAATGTTTTCGCTTTTTGATTATTGCTGTAAGCAGATCTTTCAGCAGCACCTGCACAGCCATTGCTACGTAATCTGCTACATTGTCTTCAACGGAGATAAGGCCTATTTCCCACGCGCCAATTAAAAAGCGCCCCATTATGAAGCCTGCGTCGGGTAAAAACAACTCTTGAGCACAATATCGCTGGATGGGCAATTGCTGTTGTTGCAATCCCTGTTCACCAAGCAATGTAGGTGGACGTATCAACTGCATATTGTCCTCTTTCACGAATTCCAACACATCACACAGTTCAAAATTAATTCGATCCGCAAAGGTGCGTGAGCTTCGTTTACGTTTACGACTACTGCAACTACTGCTAATGGTGCCATTTTTGCTAGCCGTGATATATGTAGGCTGTAGCGTGACAACTGTTTCTGGAGCCGAGAAAGCATCTATTTTGTTTAAAAGCGCTAAAAGAAATTGATTGTGCAAGTGGAGTTTATCTGGTGACATGATTTTGCGGCATTCACAATCGAAATCTTCTTTTGTGCAGCGGTTTCGGAACCAGTTTTTCATATGTGCTTTGTAACGTTCCCAGTTGTCGCCAAGCGCTAATGCAAGAGCCTCTTTAGTTATAAGCACTCTGTCCGTAAGCTCGTTCATAATAAAAACAAACCAAATAGTCGTATATTTGTAACTAGTTTATCGACTGACCAATGCTGCTGTTCGATAGTTTCTGTAGGCCTGAAACAATTTGATTAGTATCATAAAAGTGTGGCCGTCCTAATTAATCTGCAATGGCACATTTTATCCTGTAAAAATGGTCACCCTATCACGAGGTTTATTCCGACAACAAAAGAGTAATAATGGAAGTAAGTCTAATATTAATGATACAATTCCATTAATTTGAATAAACTTTGGAAACCGATTTTCAGAAATCAAAGAAGTTAAAGACACCCAAAAAATCAAAAGATCATGCGTTGACGGTGAAACTCATGAAAATTGAACGGAAACAGAAGGAAGTCAACCGCGTGCTTAAGTTCAAACAGGGGATACTATTAAAATCGGAAATGTCCTATTTAGAATATATAGAAATACGTTACGAGCTAGATCGGCTACACATTCTGAAAGAAACATTTACGCGCCGCTTTGAGAAATTAAAACAGCAATCCAGGTAGAAAATCTATGTTATATTAAGATTCTAAAATAACTAGGCTAAGATAATAAACACAAATTTATGAGTTTTTCTTGATGTTATAAGGAGAATATTCAAATGATTTCCACATTCTGTTGAATTCATTCTGAAACTTATCTACTACAGTTTTTTCTGAAGTAATAACACAGTTTTCCCAGTTACCATTGAAGCCTTGTCTTGTCCAGTTCGCCGAACCATACAGAATCTTAGCACATTCTGTAAATTTATGGTTCCCGAAATTGTCGGAATCAATTATAAGGAACTTGTGATGCATCATAGCAGTTGTGTCTGGCATGCGAATTTCAATCCCTAGATTACTTAGTCTCAAGATCTTCGAGCCAGTTGATGAAACCATTTCACGATCGGTTATGACTTGTATTGTCACTCCACGGGTAAGGGCTCGTTTAAATGCATCGAACAGTTCAGGGAGGGTTATCGTATACATGGCAATATCAATGGAATAATGAGCCTGGTCAATTAAGTTTAAGATACGTGATATGTGTCGCTTTGTGCAATAGCTATTTAGACACTTAAACGGGGGATTAGTGTGAGCATCGGCACAAAAAACACTGAGCTCATTAAATATGAGAATCTCCGATGTTTCCTTCGCTGGGTTTTCAGCTTTCAAAAAGTCCTTAAATGTTACAGTCGCGAAACCGGACTTAATCATATTAATGGCCCATAACATCCCATATTTCAACCACGTGAACACTTAAAGAGATAGACATGGGTTAATGTTTTTTTTTTTTTGCCAATTCGATACTAACTTTTTTAATTTCCGACCAAGTATCGTCAAAGATCTCAAATATGTGAAATGTGGTGTTCAATATTATTGCTCGTTCGCGTTGCAGGGCGACAGTCATATAATGTATTAGAATTAAGATTTACGGAGATTGATTGAGCTTGAGATAGCGAGTAATTCAAAAATGTGATTATTTGTCGGATTTCCCATTTTTCAGCCGAAATCAATCGAGATCGAAATCGATTATTTTTTAATATTCATATTGACAGTAGCCAGTGTTGAACAATTTTAATAGCGTAGACCAAGCGTATCGTATTTAAAATATATGTATATATATATATATATATATATATATATTTGCAATGAACATTGATGAGAAATCAAAAATAATAATGACTACTGAGATAAAGGAGTTAGTTGAAACTCGTAACTTAGAATTGAAGAAAGTTTTAAAATTGAAATTAATGTTGAATGAAGTTCGTTCATTAAACCGTGGAGCTGCGGAAACACCAGAAATTACACGGGCCCTAAAATTACTCTCCATTATGTATTATAATCGCTTAACTGGTGATGAGGAGTATTTGCTTGGTAAGACGAGTGTGTACGTTTAAAATTCTATCTATCTTACACATACATATATACAGATTTGCAGGAAAAAAGCAAATGTACCCCACTCAGTTACACAAACACTAAGACCGTCCGAAAAACTTTGGCGGCTAAATTGCGCTCAACACTCACGCCGATTGTCGAATTGGGCAATAAAATTAGAAATGAACTGCCGGAGACATTGACAATCGAGGAAGATCTCCACTTAAGTGCAAGTCACCGCGAATTGATCTTGTTACAAAAGGAACAACAGGAATACTTAGGAAACTTAATGGAAAAATACACCCAAAAGTGTGAGCTAATGATAAAAGCTTCAGATATAAAGATGGGCCCACTTTTATCTCATAAGCTAAAGATGCAACAGGCCCAAGCGCAATTACTACAAACAAAATCCGAATTATTGCGAAAATATCTAAAAAGTGATATATTCTCACGCACAGAGCACAGTTTAAGAGCACATATAGTGGTTGACAAATATCTTGATGAGCTGGTAATTGCTAAAAAGCAATAACCAACAATTGAAAGTCAATACAACTAATTTTATTCACATATGAAATACGATGAAAACTATAAATAAAATGAAATAAGCTCTCCAACGACTGCATTTATTGTTCCTTGCGATTATCCATCTTTAAGTCGCTCACTTAGTATTTTTTTTAGCAATGTGGCAACTCTGTCGAAGTATAAAAAATTGAAATGCATTGGTCTGTACACGATGACGGAAATATGTTCTGGCAAAACTAAAAAGGAAAATTCATTTAAGAGGGATGGTGTAATATTCAAACAAGCTGTGGACTACAATTTCGCCATTGAAACCAATATAGTTGAAATCGAAGACACGCTTTCTCTGGATTCGGACAGCTTCTTTAGTTCAACTACAAGAACACGCAGCAAAAGCAAGTCGCCTAAAGCTCACAAGGGGAATAGATTCAGCCGTCGAACGAGGGCACCAACAATGGTGCAACCTCTATACAAACATAGGTATCGTCTATTATCTGGCTGCATATGTATTTAAATATATCTTAATGAAGCTCGCCTTTGCAGTTGTTATGTTCGTGAGGATCACAATCATCAAATATTTGGTGTTCAATTCAATCTGTTTTTGGATAGAAGTCAGGCTGTATTTGCGACTGTCGGGAAGGATCGTGTCTCAATCTACGAATGCATTAAGAATAATTTGGATTGTGCTGATGGAAACAGCTTACGATTACTACAGGTCTATGCAGACCCAGACGTATGTATGTCGATCATAATGGAATCTTGCTTATAGTTCTACCTTGCAGAGTGATGAAAGTTTTTATACTTGTGCTTGGTCTTACGATGCTATCAACAGCGATCCGTTGCTAGCTGCAGCTGGATATCGAGGTGTTATACGCATCTTTAACATTATTAAACACGAGTGTTCCAAAAATTATGTTGGTCATGGACACGCCATCAACGAATTGAAGTTTCATCCAGTGCGTCCCGACCTCTTGCTGTCCGGAAGCAAAGACCACTCGCTTCGTTTGTGGAATATACAAACGGATGTTTGTGTTGCCGTATTTGGCGGTGTCGAAGGTCATCGGGATGAGGTTCTTTCAATCGATTTCGATTTAAAAGGTGATCGTATTATGTCCAGTGGAATGGATCATTCGCTTAAGTTGTGGAATCTAAACAAGCCAGATATTAAAGAGGCGATCGAACTCAGCTCGACTTATAATACCAGTAAAAATACAGGGCCGTTTCCCACTATAAAGGAGCATTTCCCAGACTTTTCCACTCGCGACATTCATCGCAATTATGTTGATTGTGTACAATGGTTCGGCGATTTTGTATTTTCAAAGTCATGTGAGAACTGTATTGTATGTTGGAAACCGGGAAATTTAAATGATCAAAGTCATGAGATCAAACCGCAGGACTCGACTACAGTTATTCATCACTTTGATTATAAAATGTGCGAGATTTGGTTTGTACGCTTTGCATTTAATGCTTGGCAAAAGGTTCTCGCACTTGGCAACCAATTGGGGTCCACATTTGTTTGGGAGTTGGACTCAAACGACCCAAACTTAACCAAATGTAGTCAGCTTGTACATCCAAAATGTACATCAACCATTAGGCAAACTTCATTTTCTAAGGATGGCTCAATTCTGATATGTGTGTGCGACGATAGCACAGTCTGGCGTTGGGACCGTACTGATTAATATGTGCCATCTAAAGTTTTTTTTTACAATATATATATATACAATACATTCATTATATTAGCTTATATACAATTTAAAAAAAATTAAGAAAACTTGGATAAAATACAAAATAATATTAATATAATAATATAATAATAAATTAATGCACAGAATAAATGGTTTTCTAGTATTGCCAGATAGTTTAATATACCCAAATTACTTTAATATTTCCACGTACTCGATGATTCTCTATATATGCATATAATCGAAAGTCAAGAGGATGTTGACTGCTTCGGGCCATGCGTCCCTCATACAAATATTCGATATACAATCGATATTATGTTGCCGATAACTGTATTGCAGAATATTATTCTTTTAGTGTTGGGCAGTATAATAAAAAAGAATAAAGGGAAAACGTTTATAAATTTTTGTCATACAAATCTATTAAAATGGGTTCATCTTCAGGTAAAAAGAATAAAAAGGAAAAAAAACGTAGTAATCGGTCTCGTTCATATGACCGCCAAGAGCGGGCAACAGATGAAGACGTCACTATCGAATTAACAGACGAGTCGTCGTCGACGCGACATAGACACCACAAGCACAAGAAGCATAAAGAGCATCGCCACAAACATCATAAACAAAATGAGCATGAACGGCATAGTGAGGTCATATCACTGGAGGAATCAGACTCGGATAGTAAGTATGCCAAAGAGGATCTGACTTGTATGTGCGTTAAACTGCCAAGAACCGATGTTGCTCGGCCCTGCGCCATGAAGTTAGCTTAGTGCTGCACTAACCTCTATTCATAAAACATTTCTCATAAAAAGCAACAATCTTAGAATAAATTTGAATTAAGAAGCTGCAAGCTTGTTGTAGTTGGCAGGGTGTATTAAGTTAATTTATTTGCGCATATAGGTTCTGATTGCGTAGAGGTACCAATGGATCATGCTGATAAGCTTAAGGTACGCGAACCGTCTACGAAGGAAGCAGATCTACGACCACGAGAAAGACAAATGTTGACAAGGAACCGAAATCAGCTAGTCCAGGAGTCATCTATCCGAGATCGAGAATTACACGCTCGTGGAAGGGATTCACATGGTCGTGAGCGCGATTTACCTACAAGGGACTGGCTGCGAAACCAAGATCTTGAAATAACAGCTCCACCACCGCCTCAAATTTCTAACTATTTAGATTTCGAGCGTGAGCGTAGACGTGAACGCGTAATAGAACTTGAACGAGAATCACGGAAGCAACAAGGAAAAGAGCGCAGTCGTAACTATGGAAAATCACGGTCACAGTCCCCAACAAATTTAAAGCAAGCTCATCGCCCACGGTCCCAGTCTCCAAAAACAGACAATGTTAACAATCGTACGCGTTCTTTCAGAGATCGTGGATCAGTACGTGAGCGCGAACGGGAACGTGAACGTGAACGTGCACAATCTCGCAGTCGCTCTCCAGTACCTGAAAATGGTGCTGGGGATGTGTTATCCATTTCAGAGACCAATAAATTGCGAGCTAAGCTTGGCCTTAAACCTCTTGAATTGGACGCAGGTGCTTGCAAAACAGAATCCGCTATCAATAGCGATAGTCAGCAGAACAACATGAAATTTGGTGCTAATGAGGATATTCCTTCATATAAGGACGAGTGGGGTGAGTTCTTTCACAAGCCCGCAAACAATATTCAAGAAATAAAGGAAGCCGAAAAACTACGTGATAAGTTAAAGCAACGTAAAGAGAAACGTTTTCTTGAACAGCGGTTGGCAATGATTCGAACACTTGGTGAATCCGACGAGGAAACGGACAACGTGTCTAAATGGGTTGACCGCAACAAGCGCGTTGTAAATGAACGTGAGGAGGCGCTTCGAAAAGTAAGCTTGCAAAAGTTTCTTATACATTTTAAATACTAAGTATTTTTTCACGCAGGCCAAAGAATTAGAGGAGCTTGATGAAGCGTTCGGGTTATCAGAACTCATGGATAATGAGTCGAAAATGCCTCGTCAAGTGGCATATACAGATCATAATTTAAAGGGTTTACGTGTTGATCATGATGTGGACGATTTTGTCGATGGGCGGTCAGTTATTTTAACGCTTAAGGATCAGAACGTATTAAATGACGATAATGATACCTTAGTCAATGTCAACATGGTAGACAATGAGCGGTACAAAAAAAATTTGGTTAATAAGAAGATGAATCCCCATAATTATGGTTATGATGTATATGAAGAGCAGTACGATGATCTGGGTAACCCAATCGTACGGTCTATACTTGAAAAATACGATGAAGATATCGGTGGGCAGCTGCAAAAAAAGAAAAACTTTGTAATTGGCGAAAACTTGCAACAGGAACGAGAACATTTGCGCAAGTTATTAGAAATCAAAACCAAATTAGCTGGAAAACGTCTAGAGACATTGGAGGACACTGGCATGCAACTAGCTTCAGATACTTTCAGTGCCCAAGAGCTAGCATCGTAAGTTTTTGTTTTATTTTCAATTCAATATTCCTATACAAAATTAGATATTTTATTCTTTGCTTAAATAGATATTTTCTCACTTTAATTCTCGGTCTATTAGATTCAAAAAGCCCAAGAAAAAGATTAAGAAACTTCGTCAAAAGCTAAAAGCCGAGGACTTAGAACCCCTTGTTGATTTGCCGAGTTCCTCGAATTTAGGCTGTCGACATAATAACCAAGACGATAAATCTCACACCAAGCAAGATGAGCCAATGAATGAAATTAAACTTGAAGCTCAAGATGACGATTTAGAGCGTATGCTGGCCAAGGCTCGAAAGCTTAAGCAAAAAGAGAACATCATAAAGAAACCTGTTCTCATTAATGTGTTTAAGCCCGAGCTGGAAGTCAGCACAGATTGTGTAACAGTGCCAACCAGTGCTGATAGCAACATAGTTCTTAATGCCACTGCGGAGTTTTGCCGAACGTTGGGAGACATTCCCACCTATGGCATGGCTGGTAATCGGAATGAAGATTCTAATGATATAATGGACTTCGACCAAGATCAGGCTTTGGATGAGAATATCGACACAAACATGAGTGAACCGACCGTAAGCCATGGTACCTGGAATTCGGTGAATCCTGATGAAATTATGCAGCCCGCGAACTTAGATAATTTGGGCGATGACATAGAAGAGAGAGCAATATTGGATGAAGAACCTGATGTAGGCGCCGGAGTTGCCAATGCCTTACGATTAGCACTATCGAAAGGTTATTTAGAAAAGGAAGAAAAAAATCGGCCAAGTAATACTAAAATGGCCCATTTGCAAGCGAAGAACTACTCCATCGAAGACAAAGCTGCTGGGTGAGTTAATAATTACCACAATTGAATGATTTTTAATAAATGATTTTCTAAAGCGAGGATGATAAAATTGGACGTCGCGATCGTTTTCATGGTGGCCCCATTATGGACTTTAAAGACAAAGAAACATTTAAGCCAAATGTCAAACTTGATTATATTGATGACAATGGTCGCATACTGAACCTCAAGGAGGCTTTCCGTTATTTATCGCATAAATTCCATGGTAAAGGACCAGGCAAAAACAAGATTGAGAAGCGGCTTAAGAAAATGGAACAAGATGGCGTAAGATAATTGAACTTAAATTCATAGGAATTATTTAAAATATTAATTTCATCATTCCATTTTAGCTGATGAAAACTATGAGTTCTACAGACACGCCACTATGCACATTGACAATGTTACAACAGAAGCAAAAGGAAACTAAGACACCATATGTGGTGCTTAGCGGCAGTAATAAATCCATCACGGGTATTAGCAGCGCATCAATATCCAAGTTTAAGTAAAACGAATAAAGTGCACTGCAACAGTGAATATAACCAAATGCAATAGTAACTTCCAAATTTTCAACGTAAATGCATATTGAGTAGATTACATACATAGCTTTTATTTAGAGCCACGTTGTACTCTTAGCTGTACGCTCAAATATATACAAACATTCACTAAAGATTGACATTTTGTCTTAAATTTTTTTACGAAATAACTCGTCTTAAACGGGCGTAAAACGAGCTCCTTTTTACAATTCTATTAAAACATTTTCAAAAATAAGTAAAATATGTCGTTAAAATTAATATCTAAAATATTATTATTGTATAATCGTTATGCAGATATTTCCTTGGTACTTTTTTTTCCCTAGGTTGAGTTCAATGTGGTTATATAAATCGGCAAATCGCCGCGACGAAGAGTTACTGAAAAATATTTCTGATTAAAGATCGAAACTAGAGCGTACGGAAGTTATCAGTTAGAAGTTACCGTTAAAGTTTTGTGTCAGAGGTATATGCCTCTTGCCTTGCTCAAGCTCAAAGCGCTGATTCGTAGTACCAGTGCACTGCATTATGGAGTTCTTATACTGAAAGGTCCAACTACATTTGCAGTGGGCGAATCGAATGTACTTTACGCTGACTTGCTCTACGTGGGGCGGGGTATTGGGTGTGCTAAGTAACATCCGTGAGCTGTTGCCAATGCGTGCAAAGTCAAGCCCGCCATAGCCGAAGATCAATGACTGTAAAAAGCCGCCAATGCCAGTCAGAAAATTGGCAGAGCCCTGATAGCCGGATGTCACTTCGCTCCACACTTTAAACTCTGGATGGACATATTGCTGATACCCGCGGAGAAAGTATTCGTCAGCGCGCCAATATTCAAGGCTGGACACGTAATTGGCAGCAAACATAGACCAAGTCATGGCCGGTCCATTCATGCGTGTAACATTTGCATAATAATGCAAATCATTAAAGTGCGTTGAGCTAAAGAGATGTGGAAGATGGGTGTCGAATGTATCTAGCAAAACTGTGTAGATTATACATACCTTGTATCGAATCGCAACGGATATCCAAGTAATATTGTATCTGCCTGTTTCACCATTTCGTTTAGCTGGTAGCCTGAATGCTGCGGATGGTAATTCAATTCTCTATCATGTAGAATAACCAGCTGATCTCGGAGAATCGTCCAGTTTACCACTAAGGCTGAGTTTCTGTTTCCACACAAACTGCCTGCCCATATCGCAAAATCTAAAGCTATTTTGGATACTGCATTGGTATATACGTTGTCATTTACATTGCTGTGATCCTCGTCCGGGCCCATAACGTTCAAGAAATGACAGGATTGTGTATCTTGTACATTCTGTTCACAGGTCGAGCGGCTGACTAAAAACTCAGCCACTTCGCTAGCAATGGGCCATGCTCGCTCACAAAGAAAAATGTAATCATTGGACTGGGCAAAGAACTTTTGCAAGCCAAAAGATATATCCGGGGAAATGTGAATTTCTTGCTGGGCTATCTCTTGGCAGCATGGATTGATGACTTCAGTACCTGTATAGGCACTCTCCCAAGGGTATCTAAAGAAAATAAATTTAAGTTTGGCCGTAAATATTTTTTAATACATATTTCAATCTCCACCTAGCGCCTTTATTGTTCATCAGCTCCGCATTGTATTTGGCGCCTGCCATGTGAGTGAACCGATAATTAAGCAGATATTTGGCATACTCAAATCCAAATTGAGTCACCACGGGCAACATCCAAATCTCGGTATCCCAAAAGCTGTGACCGTCATAGTCCGAGTCCAAATCGCCTCGTGACAAACCTGTAGGACTTAGTCCATAGTATGGCTCATTTTCATGATTCGTTTTTAGCGCTGGTAGAGAGCTAGCCAAAAAAAAGATGCCAGCATTCACTATGCGTGAGAGTTCCAAATCATTGCCGATGATTTCAATTGAAAATTTCTCAGTCCAGAAATCAGTCCAAGCTCTAACATGGCTTTGCAGCAGCCCAGCGATACTTTTTTGAAGCATATCCTGCAGCTCTTTAAGAGCGACATTCTGCTGTCGATCTATGCAAACAATCACTCTATGTTGCAGCTGGTGCACAGACCTGTGCCAAATTAGCATACGTGATTGTTGACATGGTTCACTAGACATCACAAACACTTCATGAGGATTTCGTTGAAATTGCGGCTGCTCCACCACTTTAGTGTGTCCGCGAAGAACACAATGTTCCTCGGAAGCAAAGCTATCACTGTTGAGCACAACGAAATCGAATGCGTTGCTATCGTTACCGGGGTATGTGGTCAACTTAATGTACTGAAACTCTGAGTGAAAATTATTGATAAATAAATAAAATTGTCCATAAATATATTTAAAATAGTGGTATAATAAACCTACCAAATGTTGGTGAAACTGTTGTATGTCTATGGGCAAGCAGTTCATAGACTAAGCCCCTATTGAAATACTTATGAGGATAAGTACGTTGCTCCAGCGTTATTCCCAGCTGTGTATAGCTCTCGGTATATTTGAAGTAGCCGCCGCGTAGACTTAGCTCATAGTTCACTTCCAATGTCTTATCAATAATCTTAGAACCATTACGACCGCAGATTTCTGCAGTTATATTTATCCAATTGGGTATACGTGCACGTCTGCTGTTACCACCAGCTCCGTTATAAACACCATTCATAAAGATGGAATCACCAAAGATTGTGTATCCTAAGTGACCATTCGAAAGACTCGGCATAAAGTTCATATCTGTAGGGAGACTATAAGCAGATCAATGTTTAATTGTTTGCCCAATACTAATAGAAATTTTTTAAACAATATGCTCTTTAATATGCAAGTTTTGTATATTTTTTTATACCTCTTTGTTCTTAGAATGTAGGGATCGGTTGAATCTGAAGCATCACAAGAGATTACGACCATAATCAAACTGAAATACAACTGCATATTTAATTTGCTTTGCTTGGTGACTAACAACTTGAATAAATGCCTCTGAGCGTCTACATAAAATAATATCATG
>JABVZX010000053.1:181938-192174 GCA_020883565.1 Drosophila pachea
GTATACGAGATGAACAAAATACATAGTAGTTTCCTATGCGGAAAACTTGAGATATCTTGTCTTAAGAGTAAGACCAGTGATTTTCAATAATTTTCAATCAACATATTTATGGAGTCCAAATAATAATTTATCATGAGGTCACAGTCTCAAATACAAAGGGCATCATGTTACATGCAAAACATTTGGGGAAGTTCTGTTTTCTCTGACTGTGCAACATAACAATGGAGCTTACATGGTCAGTTGCTCAAGAAAAACGATGTCATTGAATATAAGTACATATATGGGTACACCTGTCAAGTCGTCCTTTCTTCTGATGAAAAAAGACTAATGCATTCTGCATTTTATACTTACAGTTGCGAGTACGCCGGAGACTTTGCCAACAAAGCGAGAGGACGCAACTGCAGGCCCAGGTGGTGGCAGCACAGGCAGTGGTGGTGGAATTGGAGCAGCGACAAGTGGCGCGGCTGCAGGTGGAGGGGCTGCTGGTGGTGTAACAAATATCGCAACCACGGAGCCAAAAAACGGCGAACAAAGCCCTACGGTCTCTGAGCTCGGCGCCAGTGCAGCAATAAATGGTCAAGTAGCAAGTAAGTGAACTTCAGCAGAGGAGAGGAGCAACCATACAGCAACATTTAGTTCTTCGCTCGGCGAATAGCAACCGAAGCTGCCATACTTGATAAGCAGACAAGAGTAAGAGCGTCTCAAACGATACTGTTAAGCATTGGAATCTCCAGCGTACCATAAATTTAAGTGCTGCATAAAAAGCGCTGCTTTATGTGTGCTCCGAATAGAAGCATAATCTAAAGCTTCTTCTTCGCCTTGTGCTGCACACAATGGCTAGAAACGATTGTTCCTTGGGATCAACTCCCGTTGCCCTTGGCGCTTGCAGTTCAAAAAATAAATGGAATCCAGTTCGGTGACGAACTCTTTGTAGTTAAAGTTATTCTGGTATCCCTATAGCTGTTATAACCCACGCTCAGAGATGGGCATGTTCATAAGACCTTGCCTCTTAGTTGCTTTAGCTTCGAATTGCTATTGCCTGAAATGAGAATGCGAATGCATTCGCAATAGCAGAGAAAGCCATTGTCATTGGACTATTACATTTAAGTCGGTAGTAAATAATTGAGATAATTAAGGAGGTGAATACAAATTCAATTCAAACAAAAATATATTGCTTCGAATGTGTAATTTTCTTATGTCAGTTCTTCAAGTAGATCAAAGTGGGTTGGGACCAACTGTCAGCCAACTGGTTGATTTGTTAAGTATCAGTAGTCCCACCCACAGCACACTATTCACTATCTTCTACGTTTCTTCCTGTATTTACAGAACACGGCTCACTTACCATTGTAAGGCGCTCGAATAGCCGAAAGAACTTCGCCCAGACCGACGGACAGTCGCAGTGTAACGCCTCTCCCTCGTCGACCGGAAAAAGTTTTTTCCAGACACCGGTTAGTGAGACAGTATCTGAGCAAGTAGCAGCCAACAGGCCAAGCACAAACGTCACTGTTGACAGTCATACGGCGGACACTACAGTAAGGGCTCCGAAATCGTTGGGCATAATGCAGCCCTCATCGCCAAACCAAACGAACTTTGTTACCAATGCAGACGTACAATCGGGCTCCGAAAGACCCACCTACGATCTTAGAACAGACAACGAAAACGATAAATTTCCGGGTACCGGCGGTCATGCGCCCTTGTTCAATCCTCTTATCGATCAAATGTCGCATCAATCGTTAATTTCGGGTTCGAATATATCGGTCGGCGGTACTTGGGATACAGAAACTTTGCCAACTGTCGATACGCCAGATGCGCTCAACAAAGCAGCTGTCCGGTAAGTTTCCAACTTCCCACCATCAATTTTGAAGTATAAGCTTTACTATTACGTATTAACATATTATCAAGAATAAAAACATACATTCGTACATTATATATTTTTTTCTTGCATTTATTTTACTCAAACTACAACTTGTATATAATTATATATCAAAACCATTTTATCGTTCCTCTTAATTTAATCTTAATTTAATTTAATTTTTATGTTGCTTTTTCAGAATACGCAGCCTGCTGCGACGAATGGAGCGCGAGACCGTTGCATTCGAGGATATGCAACGTAATCTGCATTATGCGGCCCGAGTGCTGGAAGCCGTCTTCATAGACGAGTCGAGGTAAGTAGATGAGTATGAAATGTAAACATTAATTGTGTACAGGATGAAGCGACAAAAAACCCCATGGCCAATTACTGGCCAATACATAATACGTGTTATTTCAATTGGTTCAGGCTTTTCCATGTCACTAGGTTTCTCTCCACTTTGAGTGCTGCGTAGGGTAAACCTAAGAACACTTGACTTGAATCGATTGCATAAAGAGGGCAAGCTTTGAAATGAAAATCTCATAAATTAACTTCATCCAATCGCGTATATCATTTAAAGGCTTACATATACACAGTGTTACCATCTTTAATTATGGTCTAATCTAACACAAAACGTAGCTAACGAAAAACTACTGTTCTTGTTTTATTGATTTTCCTTTTTACAACTTTCACACGTTTTTATATACTTTCTTTTTTGATACATGTGTGTTTATGTATGATCAGAAGCCCCACATCAGGTAAAAGTAAATTGGGGCACATTGCGTCTTCATCCGTTGAGAGCGAAGAGTAAGTCTTTTTAAAGCCAACCTCCAAATTGGTTTTAGAATTAATTTGTTAATTTCATACAACTTTTCCTCCTCTCTATAACCGAACGTGCGGCCATTACAAGAATTACTAAAACCCACATCACCGAAGACAAACATAGACTCACGTCTACTACTTTGCTCATATCAATCATTCGAATCATTATTTATTACCTCTGTTCCTAATTTTATCTACCTTTGTAGTGCTATTTTTCGTTACTTAACTCGAATATTGCCTTGCCCTGCAGTTTCGCAGACTGGTTTATCAACTCCAATTCATGTATATCCATCTCATTTATACCCTTAGTATGTACACAAAAAGAGTTTAATTATTTAGAGGGATCGTCTATACTTCAGTTAGTGTTTAGTCAAAGTTAAATCAGTTTTATACAAATTTCTACGAATTGTGTGGTATTCCCTCTTGCAATGAAGCACCGTATTATTGAAGAAGTACTCTGTCACTCAATGTACTGTACCTCGGTGTGTTTATTATTGATGTGTTTCTCTCACTCTATATATATAGCTCTCTCTCTCTCTCTCTCTCTCTCTCTCTCTCTGTTCTCTAATATACATTTTTGAAGAGTTGCTCCCATTATGTTTGCCAGCTAAGTTTTCTATGGTCGTATTCTCTGTCTATACTGTTCATTCGTTACTTTTTACTGGCTTCATATAACTCTTCTATACACTAATCTACTTTAATTTACTTATTGCTATAACAAAATACTTTTTGGGCAGTTTTCAATTCAACGGGCAACACAATTTTACCTGTATACAGAATATTTATTTTCTGCAGATGCTGAGTTTCATTTACAAAGCTGCATCGCCCATTCCGACTATTCCGCTATTCGCAGTGCCAATTTAATATGTACTGCATTCTGTCAGATGGCAATTGCCTTAAATTGTACACAACAACCCCAAACACTATTATTCGATTTGCTGGACAAGAGAGTTATAAGTTAGACTCAACCAGACATATATCTCAACAATAAAAATAACAATGTATGAAGTTTTCTATAGCTTTGTGGTAAATATTGCGCGTGTGCTGTGCGCGTACTTGGATAACTAAGCTACTCATTTAAACTGACCCTAAGCTCAGAAAAAATAATCGAAATATAAGAAAAACTATCAACTGATGTTCTGTTTATTTTTTCTTTCTATTGCTAACAATATTTTCAAATTGACAAATTGACAATCAAAACATAAAACGTAAAAAAAACAATTTTAATGATTACGAATATGCCTCAACTACGAAACGTATAATAATTTGTTGTCTGTACCGGTTCGCTTTTACTCACTGCCAACTGCTGTGCAAAAAACACTTGACCACGCCAACATCAACACAACAGCAGTGGAATCCTCAATAAGCGCTGCAACGGTAACTGCAAGAATCTGAACAACAATGACTCGAAAAGCAGTTGCAAAGGATCGGCGGAGACCGAGGAAAAAGTGCCGAAGACGACAGCTCCTCCAGAGACTAGTTCAGACAATCAAGCAACTGCCGTTAGTTGCAATAAAGAGGTTTTATTGTTACCTGAAATATCTAGATCTCCATTAAGTACCGAGACTCAAACTGCAGTTACCGGAAAGGAGCTAAATACTGTCGAAGAAAGTGTACAGAAAGAACAGATAAATATAAAAACAGATATAGCCACAACAGCAACATCGGAAACGACGACATCTACACCAACAACTACTGCAGTTTTAAATGAGTCACTAGGCGATAATAGCGCTGATCAATGTGTTTCCAGCAGTAGCAGTTGCAGTAATAAAGCGACCGTTCAGCGACAAAGACGCCTGCGCACACCGGTCTGGGCTAGATCAATGTCAACGAATAAAACGTACTATCAAATGATTTATACTGCATAAATTTACTTAAATTTGTATGCACCTTCAGCCTCAGTTTCTATATATTAATATTCTATATATTCCATTCTAATATTTAACATTTCAGTTCGTTATTACGTTGTTACTTTGCATATACAAACAAAGATAAAAAACAAATTAGAAATTTCTGTCTGTACTTCAATTCTACAACATAAACACGTCTACGTTTCGTTTTCTACTGATGTAAATTTTGTCTAAATATTTGTCCCCTGTATATTGCTTCAAATAAATATATGTATGTATATGTTCATGTACTGAATTCCAACTTATCTAAACAAATAACCCCCCCCCCCCCCCCCCTCTTTAATAATCCCCTGACTCTTTTCATATGCACAGACTTATAATGTAAAATATGTACATTCCTCTTAGTTTTTTTCTTCTTAACTTCCATAACTAAATTCGTGGCATGTGATTGTCTGTACATATTTTAGGTGTAAAATCTTTAAAGCAGCTTTCGCTTAAATCCGCATTTCGCGAATATTCTGAAATATCGATGAATAAATGGTTTTCTTTTGTGTTAAACCGTGTCATCGATATTTATTATGTTAAGTAACAGAGCAATGTTACAAAACTTACCACCTCTATAGCGATCGTGGCAGCACTACATGAGTACATTGCCGCCAAAAGTCGCCGAAGAGAGTTCTTTATGTTTTTTTTAAATATTTGTAAAAGAGCAAAGTTTGTTATTAAGGCTAGTGTATAAAGGGTAATGAGCAGTGAAAGAGTAAAAAACGATAATGACCCCGATGAGTCCGACGAATCGTGCGGCGTAAGTTTTATACGCTAATTATTGCTACAAATTAATGGCAAACATTTACGCTAATTGCGAGTTCAGGATGAATCAGCCAGCTTTACCACAAACAGCACCACTTCGCGCAGCAAATCACCGGCATCCAGCACTCGAAGTAAACGCCGGGGTCGGCGGAGTGTTAAATCGAAGCCGAAAAGTGGTGCAGCCTACAAATACGAGTAAGTTGCAACGTAAAGTTAAACGGCTGAAAGTTGATGCACATCTACTCCCAGTACGCATGTGAAGGAAAATCATGGTGCGAACATTTTCGGAGTGTCATTCAACACACTGCTAGGTAAAGACGAACCGCAAGTGTTTGCTACCGCAGGCAGCAATAGGATCACTGTGTACGAGTGTCCACGCAAAGGCGGAATAACACTGCTACATTGCTATGCAGATCCGGACGTAAGTAGGAGACAGTTGCTGCAATTACAAAGAGTCATTTAAGTATCCATTACTACGCCAGCCTGATGAGGTTTTCTACACGTGCTCCTGGTCATACAACTTGAAGTCGTCCGCACCACTGCTTGCTGCCGCTGGTTACCGCGGCGTAATACGTGTCATTGACATAGAGCAAAACGAGGCGGTAGGCAACTACATTGGCCACGGCCAAGCTATAAATGAGCTAAAATTTCATCCGCACAAGCTGCAACTATTACTCTCTGGCAGTAAAGATCATGCTATACGCCTGTGGAATATAGAGACGCACGTTTGTATTGCGATTTTTGGTGGCGTAGAAGGTCATCGAGATGAAGTGCTGTCCATCGATTTTAATATGCGCGGTGATCGCATTGTAAGTAGCGGCATGGATCATTCCCTGAAACTCTGGTGCCTGGATACGCAGGAATTCCAGCATAAGATTGAGTTGTCCCAAACATTTTGCCAAGAAAAGTCGACGCTACCTTTTCCCACAATCACAAAACACTTTCCAGACTTCTCAACACGGGACATACATCGCAACTACGTAGACTGCGTACAGTGGTTTGGTAACTTTGTACTATCTAAGTCTTGCGAAAATGCAATAGTCTGCTGGAAGCCAGGCCAGCTACATCAGAGCTTCGAGCAGCTTAAGCCCAGTGATTCATCGTGTACTATAATCGCTGAATTCGAATACGATGAATGTGAGATATGGTTTGTGCGGTTCGGGTTTAACCCGTGGCAAAAAATCATTGCTCTTGGTAATCAACAGGGCAAGGTATATGTGTGGGAAATGGATCCCAGTGATCCCGAAGGAGCTCATATGACCACACTGCATAATGTGCGTAGCGTGGCCACTGTCCGCCAAATCTCTTTTTCACGGGATGCTAGCGTATTGGTCTATGTATGTGATGATGCCACAGTTTGGCGTTGGAATCGACGGCATGCATCTGCTATTTGAGATGCCGATAGAATTATATATATATATATATATATAGAAGTTCACACACCACAACCAAATCGCACGTGGCCAAAATATACTAAGCGTTTAGCGCTTGTTTGAAGGAAAAAAATGTCTCACATATTGAAATAACAGAAATATTTAAATGGTGTTTGTCTTTAATTGTATTATACCATATGCTTATTATATAGGATTATTTCTGTATATTTAATTTTCATATATATATGTATTAAAGTAAGTGAATCGAACCAGGGTTTTTGGGTTTGAGCTTGTTGACTTGATCTCTTTAACTTTTGCCATGTGGAACTTCGTGGAACACGTACCCATCGCACTTAACTCGGGCATACCACTGCACTGCTATGGAATCCTTAAAGTAAACACCAGACAAGTAATTCCCATTTGACCACTGTCTTGCAAAAGCGTTCAATTGACCTCCATTTATATACAGAGAAATGGAGAGGTAATGCAAATGCGACGAAATTGAAAATGACAAAAAAAATAAGAATTTTGAGTTGCTCCATCCAGACAAGGCAATCATATCAGACGGGCCAATCGAGACATTAAAGCACCCTGCGTACATTCATGTCAATAAAATCCCGTAGCAGTCTTTAGTCTTTGTCCAGAGAGAGGAAGGACTGAATTATTTTTTTTAGTCCATATTATTTTGGGTCCTTAAAGTTTTCATAAGACTTTAGCTATCAGGTGCTACCTTTCAATTGCAAATTTTCTTTTAATTAACTTGATCTTCTTTTTTGTACCTGCTCAGTCGAAGCAAACCGCTAGGGGTTTTTTCGGCTTGTAAGTGCGGCATGAAAAATGTATGTAAATTTGTGCGTGTTTTTAATCTTCATTTACTGCGTATTCTCAAGTGACGAAACAGCCACTTGATGTTAGAATTAAGGCGCAGCGAATACCGGTTTTGTATCACCAAATAGTTACCATGAATATTGTGGCATCCCTTGAAATTTAGATATGACGCTAAAGAGTGATTTTAAATCAGGTTGCTTCACTTGCATTGACAGTCTATTCCTAGATTTATTCAAAGGTTGTTATTAGTTTTTTGCATTTTTTACTAATTTATATGTGTTTTGTCAAATGTTTTTGTTGGTGCCGATGTCGATGTTGTTATTTCAAATCATTTTATGTAGATGCAACTCTGCCACCCAATCTCAATCGTCCTCCTCCGACACTGCGTACCCCAGCAGCTCAACTCATGTGCTCAGCTATGCGCGCCATAGCATAATCAGCCTCAACGATAGCTACAACAACAACAACAGTAAACGAGTCATTCGATTGCGGTTTGTCCTCCTTATCTCATTACCGCTGTATCTCTATGTCCGTGTAATACTTTGTTTACATAATTTTGTTTTTGCACCCGAAAAATAATTCGCACACACATGTGTACATACTTCAAGAAGCTCTCCCTCTCAAACTAGCACCACTTCTAACTAAGCACTTATCTGTGGGCAGAGCATAGCCTGCCAGCTCAGTACCATGCCTAAAATAAACGGATGACATCACTTCTCGCCGCGCTTAAAGATCCTTCACGACAAAAGATCTGAAACCGGCTCTAACTGCACCAAATCAACATTGGGCTTATACTAGGCAACCTTTGAAACGTTACATTATACACAGCATACATCATACAATACTCGTAATATGAACGCGGGACAGCGAATGAATTGAAGAAAGTTCTGTCTCTGGTACCTATCAAAGGGAACTCCATTTAATTAATAAAAGTGGTTTTTGTATGAGATGGTTGTTTCATATTTCAAAACTTCGCTTAATATATTGATCATATATTACTCTGTACTTTAACTAAATTCTTGTGCTTTACTTGTCTTTTGTGCAGATTTTTATTTCTTAATAAATAGGCAATTGAATTAGAAAACTAATAATTTCGTAATAGGTTCCCATATTTTAATTAATACTTGATGTTACACAATGCTTAAGATACCTGCTATTTCAGCAAAGGGTTAGCCTTATCAGTCAGTCCACTGACGCAATATTTCGTAATGTTTAATTATGATAAAAAAAATAATAAAATTCAAAATCAAATTGTAGTATGCAAGTGTGAAGATATGTGTGTATATCTTTTTGTATAAGGTTGAGGCTTCTTATTGTTACCGTCGATATCAAAGGTATAAAAATTGCAGAGCAAGTGCCTTCGCGGCTTCATTCATTCCGATAAGGTGGAAATCATTTGAATTGTGCTCTCAGTTTTTGGACTAACGCCCGCAATGACAGACGGGCGTGGAAATCATAGCTGAAAACGGAAACTATATCCACCATGCCGCAAAAAACGAAGTCGAATAAGTAATTACAATTATTTCATAAATCTAAATACATCCGATTTAATACACATAAGTACTCAGAAATGAGAAATGAGAATGATTCATTATATCTGTTGAAGTATAATTGAAATTATAATTGAGACGCAAAAAAACATTGACTCCCTTAAAGCCCCTTAGAATATATATTGACTCAAATTAGGTCAATTTTATTGTCTGACACAAGGCGAAGGTCGCTTTTCATAAAAGTGTATCTGTATACAAACGGTACGTAGCGCAATTTATACGGCCGGCAGGCAGCAGTCATCAATCATCTTTCGTGTGAAGCGATAGACAAACAGACGGCCGTGCACTACCAAGTGGCCCAAAAAATGCAAGAAAAATGTCCAAAAACACATCCACAAGACTTGGAATTCAGGCATGAACATCACAAAGAGAACGGCCTGTTTTTCAAGCGTACGAAAGGAAAATCAATAACAAATGATGTTAACTATTAACTGCTCCAATCATAGTCAAATACAACGATGCAGGATTAGTCTATTCCTAGTGTATACGTAGACTTAAGCAATCAAGCGACGGAAGCTGAATACGGAGCAGAGCCTTCTGGTTGAATACTGTATTTCAGTAATGAGTAATTTGATTCCCCTTCTAATATACGTACTTCAACTATCGAGTTCTTAACTATTCCTTCAAAGTGCAACCGTGTCTCTGTTTCCCGTCTACGTTTTCTAATGATGCTCTGCCTCACGTAAGGCCCTCTCTAAGTCTGTTGGAACTTTCAACACTGACAACCAAAAAGATTGTCGTAGAGAGTGAAGAAATGCTGTCTCGGTTTGGATATAGGAGTATAATATTTTTGGGAAAATGGAATGGAATGGAACATAAGGAAGCGGTCCACGCTTTCAACACGATCTATTTGGACACCTATATATATTGTATATTCTAGATTTCCCATCCCACTCCCTGGTCTCTGAAGTTTTCAGAGTATCTCTTAGTCAAAGCGTCTGTACAAGAATTACTTACTTGTTTTTCTAATTTAATATCTTCTATTTACTAATGCACAACACACATTTGTTTGCGAATTGTGGCGGAAATGCACAAAGTCAAATCATTACTTTTTATCGATATCAAGGTACAGCATGAGTAATACAAAAAATCATAATCTCGTACTGCATATGGTATAAACGAGTGGCTTACGGCTGATCAAGAATTTTGAGATG
>JABVZX010000053.1:200046-214266 GCA_020883565.1 Drosophila pachea
GCGTTACCATCCAAACAGAGGCGAATGTATTTATATTACTTCTGAATGGCGTTGGTTATTTGTCATTTGTGAAAAGGTCGTGATAAATATTTAATTGACAAAACTTATAGTTCAATTGACAGTTACCCACTAATACAAAAGTGAAGTGTCACTGACAACCGTCTAACCAGAAATGGAGTACCGCTTCATTGAATATTGTGGAGTTCAAATTTTGTCATCAGCTAAACTATTTCTTCTATAAAATCAAACAACAGCGTATCGACGTGGTAAGAGCTGTTCCCCACATTCCGTGTTTAGCTTGCAGTTAATTAATTTTGCACTAATAATCTGAGCGCTAGTGCTTTGTAAATAAACAACTAGCAAACTGACTCTTATCGTGCCCGCCACGTTGTTGGGTATTTTGGGCAGCATCTTTATCAATAGGCGTGGTATTCTAAATAATTTCGAATTCTGGAATTTATATGCAAAGAAGACAGTTGCACCGCGTCAGAGACATATATAATACACCGGTGACACCCAAGTAGATAGTCGTCGACAGGTCAATCTAACAGAGGCTTATATTTGCTACTGTTAATTTTAATGAAGAAGTGAACTAATTCCTAATATTTAAAAGCAAAGAAGAAAGTCCGACTAATAAACTTGAAACAAAGGGAGGTCAAAATGATTATTTTTTCGCTTTATGTATATGATATAAGAACACCTGTTTATTATAATTTATTTGTAGATAAACATTTCTTGTTCGGCACGTTGTTGCAGAAGCAGGCAGCAGTTGCAACAATTACTGTTGAACCAATCGCCAGCGCCATGCTCAAAAGAAACGCCTTAAGTAATCAAAGAAAGCGAACCTGTGCCAAAAATCGGGACGAGCGAAAAGCCTGAAGTACCAAACCCCAGGTCCCAAAAAAAAATTGAGTGTTGAGTTACGTTATAACTTTCACCAAGTGAAGAAGCCTGTAAACAAGAAAGAAGAAGAAACTAGTCAGGTGCTCGGTTATTGCATTTAATAAGAATTTAATCACCTAAAAACCAGCAATAATGGGCAACAAGAACTCGTGCTGCGCATACTCGAGTCCACAATCTGATCGAAAATCGAAGGATGCACCGCCTGTGTTTGAGGAGCGTCATCAACTTCCGCACACGTCTCAGCATCAGCTAGATGGCCATCATGGTTCCGGGAGTGGGGTTGCGATGTCTGTACATCAGCACCACCATCAACATCATCAGCTGGGCAGCAACGGTGATAACTTTGAGAATCAACAGAATCTCCAGCACATCTCAGAACGAGAGGCGCTAGAAGGTGAAGAGGATCCATCTGTGGATCCAACGGCGGCGACTATGTTTTTAGAGCGCTCAAAATTGGAGAATGGTGGCATATCGCGAAAGCGCTCACAGAACCAAATTGCACAACAAAACAGTAATATGGGGGGAGGTGGTGGCGGCGGTGGTGGTTCCAACACACCTGGTGCCAATAGCACAGGAGGTGGCGGTGGAGGTGGTCTTAAGAAAAGTTCTTCGTGTTCTACTATTTATTTAGACGATAGCACTGTCTCCCAACCGAATCTAAAGAATACTGTCAAATGCGTCTCTTTGGCAATCTACTATCATATCAAGAATCGCCAGTCGGATAAACGATTGGATATCTTTGATGAGAAGCTGCACCCATTGACACATGACCACGTGCCAGACAACTATGATACTATAAATCCCGAGCATCGACAGATCTACAAGTTTGTCCGCACCCTCTTCAATGCCGCACAGCTCACGGCAGAGTGTGCGATTATTACACTTGTTTATCTAGAACGCCTGTTGACTTATGCGGAACTTGATGTCGGTCCATGCAACTGGAAGCGCATGGTATTAGGTATGTTGGAGGGTTGCTTAAACTTCTTGCATCAAAATGTCTAGATAAGTAAAATTAAGATATCTCGTCTTTCGTTGATTATTGCTCAAGTCCTGATATTTATTCATATCTTCGGTTTTAAACTTCAGGTGCCATACTGCTAGCCTCAAAGGTGTGGGATGATCAGGCTGTATGGAATGTCGATTACTGTCAGATACTCAAGGATATTACGGTCGAGGATATGAATGAACTGGAGCGTCAGTTTCTCGAGCTACTACAATTCAATATAAATGTGCCCTCGTCAGTATACGCTAAATATTATTTTGATTTGCGTACGCTAGCTGAAGCGAACGAGCTGAATTTTCCCACTGAACCATTATCCAAGGAGCGCGCTCAGAAACTGGAAGCCATGTCTCGCGTTATGCAGGACAAAGTCACAGCCGAGGCTCTCAAAAATGGCATCAAGAAATGGTCCTCGATGGACAACGTTAGTCAGGGTGGTCCACGGCGTAGCGTGGCCATATTATCGTGATTTATAGTAGTCTATTAAACTAAACTAAATAACACAAATAGCTCTGGCTTCTATGTTGTATAGAAGTAGTAGCGATTCCGCATTGTCGTTCGCAAAACTATTAAAGATACAAAATATTGATACAGTGGCGCCTGTAAATCCATAGATCAGAATTTTTTATCTGTATTGCAAGCATCAATTAAAAGAAGTTTCTTATGACTGCTCAGAACATATTTTTGAATTTCACTGAGTCTAACGAACGAAGCAGCCAAGCAAGATAAATTGCACCAATATAAAAATGTAATAATGTACGCCCACACTATACGTCTCGAAATAAGGACCACTTTTTACAGGTTTACGCAATGATATGGAATGCATATGCTTGTATATTTGTGTATTCTTGTCAAAAATTTGAACATTTTTAAAGTAAATTTAACAATAACAAATATTAATGCAGCGCATAACCAATTGCCAAAAACCACTAATAGTAAAATAAAAAACGAAACATTCAAATAATACATTGTTAATAAAAGCTTTTGAATGTAAGGATCACTTTTTTAATCGGTTTAGATGCAGCAATTGACTCTAAAATCACTCAACAAAAATTTTAAAATTTAAATTCATTCAATGACTGCGCACTGAAAAAGATAAGATCCGAACATTTTATTATAAAAGATTTCTTTGATCAGTTAAATATTGATTTCTTTTAGTAAGAAATCTTATAAATTAGAATGTATCGGAGCGACTTCCATAGAAAATTCGAACCATGTGTAAGGTGCAGCACAATTTGGGGCGTGCATCAATAATTTCATTTAGTCTATACGAAAATAACACAAAGCGCAATATAAAATAAATTTTTGAGAAAATTAATATTAGCCAAATAAGAATGCGAATAATGCAATTGTATTTTATTTTTTAAATAATTTTACGACACCGAAAAATAAACAACTTCTAAACTAACAAACGAGACATTTTAATTAATTTGTTAGTTTATTGTTATTTGAAAGAATGTTCGCCGAACGCAACATTACAAATTTTGCATATTCATCACTATTTTGTATATCTTAATAGTTTGTTTTGATTACTGAACGAAAATAAAGTTAACGAATGTCACGTTTTTCAATATTTTGCGATATTTTACAGCTATTGATATCTTATTCAACTTTCTTCTTTTCTTTTTTAACTAAATTGACAATCCGATAAAATAAATTTTAAGGAAGTTCATATTCCAATGATTAAGACAGGTTTTACCTTTTCTTTAGTAAATTATTTTAAACTGTTTAGGTTTTCTAATATTAATCATATTTATCGGCATCTTACAAAAATATCGCAGCAAATGTCTTAATATCGATAAAATGTGAACACGCATTCATCCCTAATACTGCTCCCTTACTCTTCATATATTGTGCACAAGAAATGCACATATTGAAAAGCTGAAAAAAGTGTTGAAACCTAGCACAAGCTCTTGTTAAACCTAAATAAATAGTTTGTGTAGTATAAAATATTTACGGCGTTGAAATTCGCGCATATGTCCCATTAAAAAATTGTGTGTAACAAGACCCAGGACGCTTGCTGCTGCAACATACACAAGCATGAAAAATAGGAGTGGAGGCAAGTCAGAGGAACCTGGATTTCTGGTCTAACCACTGTAAGTAAAACATACAGATATATATGTGGACGTATATTTAATAAAAAAAAATTAAAGAACTAGCGGGGTGTATGAATAAAACAAACATATATTTTTAGTTTATGCTACCATATTTTGCCATACAATTTTTACCGCCTTTTTATGCTCAAAACACTAACCCCGGAAAGCAGTGCGCAGCCAGTAAACGGCAGTCAATAAGAAGAACACAATCGCACCGCAACACACATATATACACGGTCACAAAAATTCATCCACACTGTTTTTTGTAGGTCTCTCTCGTTTCTCTCGTGAGAAACGGCAAACACGAGAGAAGAACAATACGAATACACAGCTGCGAATGTTCTAAACTATTTAGAATGTGACCGTATCCAAATATATACGAATATATTTAATGTATCTTTATATCTATCTTTATTACATAAAATTTAGAACGTAACCATTTATGTTTCATCCTTAGTTATATTTAATATAATTAAAAAAAATCACAGAATATATTCTTAAAAAAAGAAGGCAGAAGTAATTTTAGAAAAATCGTAAAATTTTAACACTTAAGGCATTGTTTTTTAAATAACGTATTTTTCAATGATTAACCGTTTTAAATTTTTGTTTTGTTTTGAAAATAATTATTTTATACTCTTATACGATGTAGAATATAGTGAGTCCATTGCTTGTGCTCACTGTGCATTCGTGCAGGGCACGAAGCGAACGCGCCTCACGAAGAACCTTACATCGCTTCTGCTTCTGCTGCCTCCGCGTCTCATTCAATTTTCAGTTTGCTTTGCTCTGTACACCGTACACCACCGCCTCTCACCCGCGCGGCGTTTTGATTTTTCTACTACTGTTGCTGCTAAAGTTGTTTCCACACAAACGTAACGCTACTAACACAACCAAGTCATTTTTCATGCATACATACGTACGTATAATGGCGTCATAAGAACGTATTTTAGCGAATGTTTATGGAAAAGTGCAATTAATTGGTGAGAGACGGGAATCTTTGCAGTGAAAATTAACCTACGTAATGAGTGGTGTATAATCTGATTGGAATAATGTGTTCAATTCTAAAATTCTAACATAAAATTATCAAATGAGAATGGCCGACATCAGTGTAAGAGTGTATGTACGAGTGTTGTCAACACAAGTGTGTGTGCTTGAATGAGATACGTGAGCTGCTGTGAGCTTATGTATTGTATCTGTGAGAATGGATGTGTGCGTGCGGAATATATGTATACATAAATATTCACATATACAGTTGCCATTAACGTCATCATCGTGTCATTTTCTTGTTTGCACGGCGGCACAGGGTTGCATTTTCGAAAAAAGTTTTCATATTAACAAATGCAAATGCAAGCGGGCTTTGATTATATGCGTTGGAGTATGACGCGAATGCTAGCAAAAAAACCGTCTGTAAATTTTCTTACCATATGTTACATTTACTACATTTTGATATGATTGATTTGATATATTGATTCATTTTTTATTAGTCTTTTAGAAGTCTTCATTTGATTTTTATTTTGTTAGACAATTATGAAATGCACACTAATTGGCTGTAAAGAAAATACATATGGCGCTCTGGTTGCCTCTCCCTTTTAAGCAAAAAATTGAGCGACAACCAAACAAAAATTAAAAATAAAAAAGCGAAGAGACGAGGCAACAGCAGAAATAATTATAACTATGTATAACTCGAGTTCGGCATAGAATGTGGGCAAAACGCAAAACTTGTATGCGCCGCCTGTACTGTTCGCTCTTCGCTTTGGTTCGCTCGTTACGCGCCCGCCTTAGCTTTCATTTTTTCTCGTTCTGTCTGTGGCACTCTTTTTCGCTTTATTTTGTACTTACGCTTTGCGATTCAATTCGTTTTTATTGGTTTTCCGCTTTAGGCGGTTGGAATTGAACGTAGCGTCGTCGTGCAAATCGTCAGAGGGGTGTGCATGGGAAAGCGGGGAGCGTTGCCGTTCAATGAATAATGAGAGGCAATGTAATCGACAGAGAGAGTGAGAGAGGGCACAAGCAACCGCGCTCGAAAGAGCAAGAGTACCAACGAATGTAGTGTGAGCTGAAAACGAAATAACATATCAAGCAAAGTATAAAAGTGCACAAAGCAAGGAAGAAGAGGCAAGGGCCAGGCCGCACAACCAAGAGACAACCGTAGGCAACGAAACCAGTGAGAGAGAGAGCGACACAGACAAGAAAATACTTCTTGTTGTGTGTGTGTGTTTTTTTTTATTGTTGGCATAACAGCTAAAATGCGAACTAACGCAGAGAACAATTTGAAGATGGACAATGCACGCACATACCGGAATAGATTTATGGATGTGATACATGGATAAATACGTGTGCTCATATGACTGCACTAATATAGAAAATTGGTTGATTAAATGGGTATTCGTTTGATTTTACTTAACAATAAATATGAAAATGCTTATGCATCATACTGCCTAAAGTATGATTGACTTCAATCATGTTACGTCTATAAATTTTTAATCAATACATACAAATGATATTGGTAGCGCAAGTATTCTTTTCGGATGCCATTTATTTCGTGGACTAAGTGCACACTGTATGCAATAGTATAGTATGTATAATGAGAAGGGGCGTTGCAACTGTACCGCGCTGTTGGTCTGATTATTTTGCGTAAACATAAACATGAAACAAACTGTTGCTCACCAATGCTATTATCAATGCTTCTCTTGCAGGTGGCCTTTACATATTAAAACTGATTGATCGTTCATAAAACGCATCAGCCAGCCAACTAAAAAATTCCTTCCTGTGTTCTGCTCCTGGTGAGACAGAAGGGCGGCCAATTAAAATGCACACTCAAAAGTTAAATAAGTAAGTAAAAAAATCTAGTTTGTATTGTGATAAAAGGAATACCAAAAAATAAAGAAATAGGTAGTTTTTTGCCATTTCGTTTTTTTTTTATTATTTTTTATTTTTTTTTTTACAAATTTTCTCGTAATTTTACATTATGGGCGTGTATACTCTTTTTTACCATGGTTCTGGCAGCAAACGTTAGCACTTCATAGAAGTATTACAAATATATAAATATGTATTCCTACCTCACCGTTTAAAAAATGGCGCCTTTTTCAAATCAGTTACACTTTTGTGTTGTCTAGAGGGTCGTATATTGCTGAGCCACTAAAACCAAAAGGAAGAAACGCAAATAAAGTAAGAGAGCACAGCGTTAGAAGAGAAAAGTTCCCGGCTTAAATGCTTCCTTTAACTCAGGACCTATGCAAACGATGTACTCTCCGCATCCTACAATCAGTTACCCGTTACTTTTCTTCCAACCTGCACTCTTATGCGCGCGCGCCCTATGTTTCTCTCTTTTACCGCGCACTTATTTAATTGCCTTCAGACAGCTCTAGTTTTTCTTACAAATATTCACACACATATCAAAGAGCGTTGTCTTTAATCGATTTGTATTTCTTGATATTAGCCTCTCTCTTTTCCCACTGCCACTTATATTCTGTATGCACGCTCTCACTATAAATCCTTCTAAAATGAGTCATATACGGTGAGGCAACTTCACGCCCATTAGCTCCTCTCCTCTCTCTCAGTTCCCTTGCCGTATTTTTCTATGTGTTTCTGAGTATTACATTTACCTTTGATATATGTTATCTGTTCCTTTTTAACTTTTACATAATTTGTATTTTTTATTTTTATTTTTTTATTAATACTTCTCAACAATATCTAAGGATAGATATTTAAGAGCTGAAAATTAAAATAAATTGTCAACAAGTTAATGCTTAATATGTATAGTATTTAATTTTTATAAAAGGTTGGTGCTTTATTATTATATATTGAATAATTTCAGATGACGACCCAAAATTAGACGGCTGTCGGAAGAGCTAATTATATGAATAAAGTAAATGGGCATGTACTAGAACAATAAGAGAAGCGAAAAGCTAGATGGTAATTTGTCCAAGTGCTCTTAATCCTTGAACGTAGCTTTTATCCAATTTCAATAACCAGTGTCAATAAATTCCACTTGGATTTTTGTAGCCACGACGGCCAGCGAAAGCAGTCGACAGCAGCAACAACGACATGTAGGCTGCGTGTACAACAGCTTCAGCAGCAGTAACAGCAGCACCAATAAGAACAAACACTATTCAAGAAGCAGGAACAAGATCATCAGCTATAATAATTAAAGCAAAAAGATAAAATTCTAATAAGAGAATAAAAAGGCACGCAACAAGATTCGTGGCCAGTTTTCTCTAAATGCAGCACGTGAGCGCTGCCAGTTCGGCACCTTCGGTGGGTTCAGCACCGGCGGTGACCACTGGCGGTGGCACCACTATTACATTAGGCGGACCGCCGCCATTGCCTGGTAATAAATCGGATCATAAAGACGACGGCAGCAAGCCGCCACACGGCATTGAAATGTATAAAGTGAACATAGAGGATATATCGCAGCTATTCACGTATCACGAAGTATTCGGCAAAATCCATGGTGATGTGGTAAATCATGTGGCGGCGGTGCATGGCAGTCAGCTGCCACCGCCGCAGTTGCCACCGCCACCGCCATTACCGCCGCAGACGACGCATTCGGCTAGCGCAGCTGCAGCTGCAGCGGCGGTGACTACAAATAATGCAGCCGTCGCTGCTGTAATGGCTTCGGCTAATGCAGCAGCCGCGGCTGCAGCGGCCGCATCAGCAGCGGCCACGTCCCAACAGCAACAGCAAGCGCCAGCGACAAGCACAAATGCTGGCACGCAGCAGGGCAGCGCCACGGTGACCACGACTAGCTCTAGCAGCCAAGGGGGGAATGGGGGAAACAATAACAACAACAACAGTAACAGCAACAATGCGACATCAACGACGACGGGTGAGTTGCTAATGCCGAAAATGGAGGGCGGAATCCATGGCGTTGATGGTCAGTCGAGCGTTGCATTGGCGCCGGATGGCACACCTATTGCCACTGGTACGCATGTGTGCGACATTTGTGGCAAGATGTTCCAATTTCGCTATCAGCTAATTGTGCACCGTCGCTACCACAGCGAGCGCAAGCCGTTTATGTGTCAGGTGTGCGGTCAGGGTTTTACCACATCGCAGGATTTGACCAGGCATGGCAAGATCCATATTGGCGGTCCCATGTTCACCTGCATTGTGTGCTTTAATGTGTTTGCCAATAATACGAGCCTGGAGCGCCATATGAAACGGCATTCGACGGACAAGCCATTCGCCTGCACCATTTGCCAAAAGACTTTCGCCCGTAAAGAGCATCTGGACAATCATTTTCGTTCGCATACGGGCGAAACGCCGTTCCGTTGCCAGTACTGCGCCAAGACGTTTACGCGCAAGGAGCACATGGTAAATCATGTGCGCAAACACACGGGTGAGACGCCACATCGTTGCGATATTTGTAAGAAGTCCTTCACGCGCAAGGAACACTATGTTAACCACTACATGTGGCACACTGGTGAGTGTGATTTGGTGACCGGGGGCGGACAATGCGAGCGGCGAGCGCCACGACTACAAAACCAATTACCAAACAGAAAAACAGCAAAAAAATATATAATTATTAAATATCATGAACAACAAATCGATATCCAATTACCGATACAAAATTCTAGTAGAGTACAGAAAGAAGCCAGAATCAGCTACAGAAAATATCAATATCAACAACCATCACATCACACCAACCAAATTAAAATCAATCAATTGATCAATCAAATCAATATACCTAATCGATCAATCAAGTAACCGCAACTCATCGTGCGAACTTCCTATTATCGTCTGCTTCCCACTTCTTCCCACTATATCTAAACTGCTTGTGCTTCCTATATATAAGCTTCCTTATATGTAGCCTTTAAACTTCCCTGCATTCGAACTCACAAACCTCACTCAACTCATTCAACACACTCACAAAACAAATTCATTTGCCTGCTTACGTTCAGTACACTTAAGAACTCCATAAATGTATTGTCAATGCAATATTGGACATCGATCCCGTCGAAAAGATACACGGAATCTTATTAGCAGTTTTAATGATAACAACATCATTGAGCAAGTGTTTATTTCCTACCAGTCAAAAACAACTAAAATTATATCTTCAAAAATATATCATTAGTGATACATATTGATCGAGAAAAGTTAATGCAATGAATTTGAGATATTTTTATTAATTATAAATTTGATTTGCACAGCATGATATAAGGTACATATTCCATCATATTGATTTAATTTTAGAAAGTTTTACAAAAATCCTTATAGAAGAAGTCTGTCGATTAGCGTTCAATTTAGCACACTTGCTATTTCGTGAATACTCGCTCATACCGCTCATAACAATCCTACCCCAAGCCAAAATCACACGCACACTCACACTCTCACGCACACTCACACTATTACACCCTACAATCACAATCATTCATTCAACATTCCATATCATTCCACTCCATTCCTTTTGTTACCCATGTTTCGACCACATAGGCTGCCTGTGCTCCCCGTCCTCGTTGCCTCTTTCATTTTTCTCGTCACTCTTTCTCTCTTTGCTGTACAGGGTGCTTAAAAATAAAGAAGCGTTCGTTGTTGCTGCTTGTCGATTGCCAACGCTCTGTGCCTGTGCCTACGGCGTTAATTATACGACAGAAGAAACACATCACCATACTCCCACACAGAAATACTCTGGACACGAGATTTCCTTTTCAATTAGTCTCACCCAACACGCATTCTTTAACTTAGGGCAAGTTTTGGCGTCGAACCCGACTATAATTAATAAACGAACTTCACTTTCATGCAAGCGTTAGTATCAGCGTAACATAACTGACATTGAACTATAAAAATCTTGGTGAAGAGCGCCCTTATGGTTACTCTCACCTCATTAAAATTAAAAAATCAGAATATTCAAACGGCCATCGCTTCTTCGCTCCAGTAGAGTGACGGGCAAACACGCACATATTTGTACACACATACTTGCACACAAACAACACGCACCTACCTACTCATGCTCAAGCGCTTTACATGACCAATAAACTACGTCCACCGTCCATGCGCCATAGACAGCCGAGCCTCCGTTCGCTTCGTTCGAACCCAACGCAAACCACGGCCAGTTTCACACACACAAAGCGGTGCCGGGGGTCTCCTGAAAATATTTTGTGAAAGAAATTTTCATACCTTGTAATATTTAATTACTGTTTATATATTTTTGTTGTGGGTCCAGTTAAAAGTTTGAGCAAGCTTTATTTGAGAAAACAATCGCGATGAATTAAAGTAAAGGCGAAATGCTTCTGCCTACTAGAAAAAGCTCCCCATCCTATATTTGTTGTTCTCTGTTCTGTATACCACCAATAAACAGGTCAAACACCGCATCAGTGCGATGTCTGCGGCAAGAAATACACGCGCAAGGAGCACCTAGCCAACCATATGCGCTCCCATACGAACGAGACGCCGTTCCGTTGCGAAATCTGCGGCAAGAGCTTTAGCCGCAAGGAGCACTTCACCAATCACATACTCTGGCATACAGGTAAAGAGACAAAACGGAACCAAATAAGCAGATTCCCTAAGATATTACCTGACCACACCATACATACAAACACATGCCAAGCAAACTCCCTAGAACGGATACATAAATAACGTGAAGCCAGTCCATTCGGGGGCCAATTGTACCCAGCTTAACATTCTGCCACAGTCCAATACACATACAATCCCGAACACAAGCGCAATTGGCGCCCGAGCAGCGATAACGAACAATAAGGGATGCGCGTTGATCAAAATGAAATGAAAGTTGCGTCTTGCACAAAAAAAATCGAAAATAGAATTCTATAAATGTCAGAAATTTGCAATTCACAATTTGATGCTAGTGATGTCAAAATAAGATTTGCCTAGAGTGTTCGTATAGATACTATAGACCAAAGGATGTAAACTACATTTTTTATGTTTTATTCCTTACTACAATTAAATAGCCTCTAAACATTCACACACACACATACTCATATTGTATCCACTTGCTCTGCTTATTGCGCAATAACGTTGTGGACTTATGTCTACTATGTAAACTTAATTGGTGAATCATTAACTAAAACTAAAGATTTGTATGAAATTGCCAGATAATGATTATGGCATTCTATATCCCAAAGTACAAGCCTAGTATTTGAGTGAAGCAAGGAGGGCTATCTACAATCAAAAGCAGGCAAAATATTGGAATTGGTCATAAAATCCTATTTTCAATGGGTTGAGGGTATACAAGCAAAGGAGGCACAAAATACGAACACTATTCAAATCTTATTTTCATGTTGCAGGTGTACGAACAATAATATCTATTTTAAAAGTGAAGATGTTATTAATGAAGTTAGAAACATTTAGGAACGTGAACTTTAGTAATACTTTAACAAAACTATGACTTGGACAGAAACCAAAAGACAACAATATTCCTATTTGCCATTGAATTGTTTTTTTTTTTTTTTTTTTGTGGTTGATTTCTAATCTGTCTTGTATGTGCGGCTCTTACTTTTTACCACGCAAGCAGGCGAGACGCCACATCGGTGCGACTTCTGCTCCAAGACGTTTACGCGCAAGGAGCATTTGTTAAATCACGTGCGGCAGCACACGGGAGAGTCACCCCATCGCTGCTCCTACTGCATGAAGACGTTCACGCGCAAGGAGCATCTGGTGAATCATATACGCCAGCACACGGGTGAGACACCGTTCAAGTGCACGTACTGCACGAAAGCGTTCACACGCAAAGATCACATGGTTAATCATGTACGGCAACATACAGGCGAATCGCCGCACAAGTGCACATACTGCACTAAGACGTTTACGCGCAAGGAGCATTTGACGAATCATGTGCGTCAGCATACGGGCGATTCGCCGCATCGATGCAGCTACTGCAAGAAGACGTTTACCCGCAAGGAGCATTTGACGAATCATGTGCGACTGCACACTGGAGATTCGCCGCACAAATGCGAATACTGCCAGAAGACGTTTACACGCAAGGAACATCTAAATAACCATATGCGGCAACACTCCAGCGACAATCCTCATTGTTGCAATGTTTGCAACAAGCCCTTCACACGCAAGGAACATCTGATCAATCATATGTCACGCTGCCACACTGGCGATCGTCCTTTCACCTGCGAAACGTGCGGCAAATCATTTCCGCTCAAAGGCAACCTACTTTTCCATCAGCGTAGCCACACAAAGGGACAAGAGTGCGAGCGTCCGTTTGCTTGCGAGAAGTGCCCGAAGAATTTCATATGCAAAGGTGAGTTAATTATCCAATGCAGCAGAGTGTAGCACGCGAGACGTGGCGTCAGCATAGTAGTCCTCTCAGTCCAGCCGCCTATCTGCTTTGAATTGACTAATCAACCAATTAATCGTCCCATCAATTCCAAATAACTCCGTTCCCCAAATACTGTGCAGCGAAAATTTTATTTTAATTTTATTAGCTATACATGCTAAGTGTAGCTCAGATTTCCAAATCTGATCTAGAGCTTGGATTGATTTTTTTTCTTTTTGTCATAAAATCTTGAACCAGCATATCAAATAATAGAATACAATTTCATGAGATAGAACAATTATTCGAATCTGTTTAAAAATATTTATAATTTATTTAGGAGTTATAGTAAAATTAATTTACATTCAATGTAAATTATCTTTTCGTTGCATTAGTCTACCTGTTAAGTTGCCCTGAGTTCCCAATAAAGTAAAGTAAGATACCAAACGCCCGCCCGCCCGCTCACTCGCCCTACACCCTAGTTTGGCCTGGTGCTGCCCCTTTGGTGTTCTCTTTTGTCGAAATTCGATCTACCCTTGTCGGCAGATATCTTCATGTCGCTTCCATTGTCCGTTTCGCAGGTCACTTGGTCTCGCACATGCGCTCCCATTCGGGCGAGAAACCGCACGCGTGCACACTGTGCAGCAAGGCTTTCGTCGAGCGCGGCAATTTGAAGCGCCACATGAAGATGAACCACCCGGATGCTATGATGCCGCCACCACCTGTGCATCCGCATCCGCAAATACCGGCTGGTGTGCTGACCCAAGTCAAGCAGGAAGTGAAACCGATCATAAGTGAGTCGGACACAGAACACACGAAAAACGACACACTAATGTTGTGTCTGCCTACGATAAGTTCAATTGCCAATCTGACAGCTTCTTCCCTTTGCAGTTCCACATCACTCGGCGACGACTACAATGCACACCATACAGCAAATAACTGCTGGTGCTGCGGCGGCTGGTGCCGGTGCCGTGCAGCTAACGCCCGGACTTGTGCCGCTTGTAACT
>JABVZX010000053.1:214697-233593 GCA_020883565.1 Drosophila pachea
GGTACCCATCGCATTAATAAGTGATCCAAGCGCGTTGGCACGTGCTGCGATGCAATTGCAACATCTGCCCTCAAATGTAGAACAGCATCCAGTGGTTTACTAACAGTAGCCCTTGCTGCATGGCCACCCGACGACATCGGCGGCCACACCAACCACGACACAGTGGTGAAGTGGTGAAGCACACAAAATCCGATTGTTAAACGAAACAACTAAATGCAAGATCAGCATTAGTTATGATAATAATAGAACATCTCCATAAGCAGCTAGTTATACACACACAATATATACATTTATATAGATACTTTTAAATTTGCGCGCTGGTTACGCCCTGAGCCCATTAGCGTTGCTCCCCAGCTCTCTCCGACTCCGACTTGGGCGCCCGTTTGCGCAAAGTGCAATACAAGAAAAACAAACATCTCATAGTATCCCTACATATTTCTATAACCGATCTTACTAGGCGCTTAGCGTCTCTATATAATACATATTTCTCACGTCCCTGTTACATTTATGAAATGTACGCGTAATTAAAGGAAGTAGGCGTGCAGTTAGCTAAGCCTTCAGCCAAGTTATCGAGAGAAAATAAGAGAGAGTGTAAAAAGGGATTATCAATGGGGTTCGACAAGTGGAAATCAGTATAAATATTATTACTATTTTATTTTTATTATGGCGCATTACATATTTCGTATATTATTTTTAAATAAGCTATACATAGGGAGCGAGAGAGAGAGAGACATTCACAAACACTTAACAGGCATCTTCATACCATAAAACACTATAAGCATACTTTGTATTTAAAGCCGCAAAAATAAATCGTCGGAATATTTTGTATTATTTTGTGCATTTTGTAAAGCAAAGTATGTTATGAAACATTTTGAACGGTTATGCCTATACACACCTAAAAGCGACATAATGATTATGCCAATAACAGCGCCCAGTTTATATAATACACAATACCCTTTTAACCTTTAGCCCAACAAAAGATGAAGTCAGAAAAATGGTTGCCTATGGATGCGTAACGTTGTTATAGATAGGGGCAAGGCGTATTAAAGCAGTTAACTAACAGGACAGACCGTTGATGAAGAAAAATAAGTAGGAAGTTAGGTTAAGCGATAAACTAACAGATGAGGATCACGAAAGAAACGAAAAATTATATATTATATATAATAATAGTTAAATTAAGATTGATGATAATGAGACAAGTTAGTTGCACTACGAAATGAGTGTTTACAGGACGTCGCACGCTCTAAAATTATGATTATAATTACGAATACGATTAAAACTATGACAGAAGAGAACTAATTATGAACACGAAGTTATATCCTCCCCCATTACTAAACGCTATTAAAGTTAACAACAAAAAATAAATATAAAGAAGCTAGGCACAACTACAATTAATTATAACAATTACTGTGCTTATGTTGAAAACAGCAACAAATATACAAGAAGCAAGTCCCAAGCGCCACAAGCAAGAACATATCTGCTTTATATTTTACACAAATCAAGAGGGAGATGTAAAAAAAGAAAAAGAAAAAGAAAGCATATATTATGATTAGATGAGTCAAAGTAAATTCATTTTTAAAACACACACATAATGCTTCCTTTTAAATGCAACATTTTATTATTTTAATATTTTAAACGATTTAATTTAAATTAACCAGAAAAACAACTGTACATGTACACAAATAAATCAAGAAACAAAATAGTTCAGATTTTGGTTTACTTTGGTTGTTTTTGAGTCAACGGAGACAACGGAGCAAGTGTAATGTTAGCTTTGTTTTTATATTGTTTCTTAGCAGCTATAGAAGTTGAAGAACATGTACTAAAATGCAGGGAACAATTAATAATTGTAAACACTTAAACAAAAGGAATCGAAAGATAGAGTAAACACTCGTAAAAATTGGATTGTTTATTAGCATTTATGCAAAAATCGACCGAATTCTAATGCAAATAGCAAAAGAGTTTGGCTTAGAAATGAAAGTATCTCAAAAGCTCCGCAAAGATGTCAACAGGCACATACATAAACACACACACTATCAGCAGCATATACATTTATGTAGTTATTTTAGACGTGTTAGTTTTTGGTGTTTTAAAAATAGATTGGTGATGTGTATAATAGAATGTATGTAGTGCATATATAAACATATGCATATTATTTATAATTATTATATAAACTGATCAACTACTTCTTTAGCATGCGAAAGGCAATTTATATGTGAATATAGAAGGGAAACGAACTTAAATTATTTTGCAATATTAAATCAAGTATTTGGCAATCGGCATTGCATAACATGATCTAAGCTATACACACAAATTATATTATCATTGTCATTGTGATTATGATTATGGTTATTATTATTGTCAACAAGCTGCAGCGTCGAGAACTGTTTCCTAAAACGCAGGCAATTGTACCAGACGCAGATACAAGAAATCAATAAATGATACAGAAAATCAGTAACAATACTAAGTAAATAGAAACAATAATGTACTATAATGCAGATACAATATATACACACTATATATACCTACAATATATGCCTATACCCACAAGTGAAATTGAATGATTGAATATTACATTATACACACAACATAGAATATATATTGTGAAAGTTAAATGTAACTAAATACATACAAATTGATGACGTAGTAAGCACCAAGCAGGAAATCAACAACAAAAAAATAATATTTAAAAATAAAATAATGTAAAAAATAAGCATAAACTGGCATCATAAGCATATTACAGAATTTTCCGAAGAGGAAGTGCAGCATTTTTACATGTTATACAATAATTTGTTTGGAGAATCTTTTTAAGTACTATGTTTATTCAGCTGGTATTTTGTGGATTGTCTACTATGCATCTCAGCGTTTTCCTTTCAATATGTATATTTATTGCATTCTGCTAAATGTACTGTGAAAACCAAATACCAAAAATACTTTCAGCAGTATCGACTAGAAATTTACACTTGCGATAGTTTTTGTCATCGGTTCGCTGCTGTTGCATCTCTAATTCAAGAAGGAAAGATAAGTAGGTACGTGCATAGTTGCATAGGTAAGTAGGTAGATAGGTGGGCTGGCCTGCCGAGAAACCCACCCTTAAAGAAGGAGTGTTTGGCAGACCGATTCTTAAGCATTATGGACTCTGGACAGTTGGTCAGGCTGTCTTTGTTAGGCAGTGTATAAAATGCGATGCGCCTGACGGCAACTGCATCTACAATTTAAGCCACACAAATGAGCTTATCAAAAAAAACGGGTGAGTTATGCTAATTTATTGAATTGATTCCAATTCCAAATTGCATTTGTACACAGAAGTGGCACCAACCTCGTTGCTGCATTTGAATGATGATGTGCTGGCCCTTATTGTGACGCAACTAAATGTGTACCAGCAGTTCGAACTTAGTCAATTGCACAGTCGCCTGCTTCGAGTTGTTCAGACGCTTTGGCGCACGCGCGTGCGCTGTGTACGGCTGCACGATGAGTTATTGTGTCGTGCCTCGACGCGGCAGTTCAAAGCTTTTATGTTGGCGCTGGCACCGCAGGTGCAACGGTTAAGCTGCCATCAGCTGGATGTCTGCAGGCTCCGTATGTTAAACGGCCTTTGCATGCCTGGAGTGAGCAGTCTGGAATGGTTGGGCGGTGAGCAGATTCCACGACGTGGACGCTTGCAGTTTGTGGACGAAGATGTACGTTTGCTGAATCGCGTGTTTCCAAAACTCCGTATCCTGAAGTTACGCGGTTGCCAGGTGACAGGAAAGTATTTGCATGAGATGCAGCTGCTAAGTGAATTGTGCCTGGACGATTGTCAATTTTTAGAGTCGCAATATTTTCGCGACATCTTTCGACTGCTCAAACTGAGGAAGTTCGATATTATGGAGGACTGTGACGAGGTCAACTGCTGCGATTTGGTTGATCTACAGCTTTGCCCTACACTTGAGCACATCAAGATAGCTGACTATCATCTATGCATGGAATCGGATATTACACAACAGCTACTGCGGCTGCCGCGCTTGCAAAAGCTGTCTATCTACTCTAAAAATTTCGTTTTTGATGTGCTTGCGCGTATAGCGCGTCCCAGCAATACCGAAACGGGCGCCAGCAAGAAGATCGACGGATTTCGGTTCAGTGGTCTACTGCATGACTATGGCCGGCTCTTTCGAGAGCTAAGCAATCTGCGCCAGCTTCGCCGGCTAGAAGTGCACGGTCAATCGGAAGAAGAACAACTGCAATGTCTCGGCGATCAAATGTTGAGCTCTCTCTCTGCTCAGCTGCCTGAGCTATGCGAGTTGCACCTGTGCGGTTATCAGCTGGAGAGTCCAGTTGGTCTATTGCAATTTGTGATAAATTGTCGGCAGCTGCGTGTCTTGAATTTGACCAGATCACGCTGCATTGGCAATGCATTCGTCCCACGCTGTCTAGCGGTACTCTCCAAGCAGAGTTGGCGCATTCAGCCCCTGGAATTGTGGATCAAACACAGCGATATTAACCCCAGCATAATTCAAGTACTCTTGCAATTTTTATATTAATAGTTATACACATTATTTATTTTTATTATTCACTCTTTTCAATTGTCGTTGCTTACTTTGCAGAACCCCCGATACCTGATCAGTGACCGTTTACTTAGAATCGATTCCAAGAGCATGACATCAAACATCGATTATATGTCGAGTGTGCTTAAGTTTAGATTTGCTAGATGATTGCCAAATACCTGTACCAAATGTGCCTGTAATACTACTATGGATACAAGACCGAGATGGATATTATAAAAGTAGTTTTCGGAATATTTATATGAATATTTAAATATAGTAGTCGCAATTATCCAAACTTGCTGTTTATTTGGGGTTAATAGGGAAAATGTATATATATAGTAAAAATATATATAAAAAATTGTTTTCCAATTGCAGCTGCAGCAGAATTTGTATCAAGTTATCTATATTGAAATATAGCAGATTTGATTTTAAGCCTATCACCATCATGTATTTCATAATTATATAAACGTAACAATATCTAATTAACTAATTATCTAGAGAGTTAATTTAACGTTTTGTGCCCTTCATTTCTCAATCTGTTCTCTCAAATATTATATATTTTTTGCTTCCATTGATTTTAAATTTCCTCAATAAACTTACAAATTGTATTAAATTTTTATATAACAAATGAAATTTATGTGTCTTTCGTCAATAAACGAATGCAAATGTTGCATTTAAAATCTCTCTAAAGGCGACCAAATCAATATGTGAGCTGAAATATTCAAAAATGGAAAAATTGTAAAACTGCATCGAGCAGAGTTAAAATAATAATATATATGTATATAGAATACGCTTTCATATGCGTGTTCTTTGTTAATGTTATATGAATGTAAGATTCACAAATAAAAGGGCTGCACGACGAAAATTCGTGAGTATTTATATCTTATATATAATTTTTTATCTGATGAAAGCCATCGGCCCTTATCAACTTACAATGGACAAACGCACCGAAAGAAAGTAGTTGATACAGCTCCGTTGCCCTGTAGCCCAGAGGCTCAAAATGTTTGCTGGCCATGCTAGAGCTAAACTGATAAGGCTCAATTGCCGAGCGGGGTTAAAAAAGGTTTGTGACACTTGTGTGGTGTTCTCATTTCGGGCAGTGCTACGTCGAGTGGGCTTGCACCGGGTCCACTAAAACGTTAACAGATAACCCTTGCCGAGAATGTGAAGCTGTTAAGTCAAAACGTGTAATAAAACAACACTAAGTACAAAGTGCGCAATCATTAAAAGTAAAGAAAATATTGTGGTCAATACACTGTACGAAAATCTGCGTCACCAGTGGTAAGCCGAATATATGATATAGACGATTTCAGCAATATAAACTAACCGTACGATCCGACTAAAAAGAATTTGTGAGCCATAAGTATTCTAAATTTTTTTCGCTCAGTGTATTTTGTGCGTCTCAAAGTAAGTCTGTGTCGATCCACGGCCCGCGATCGCACGACGCACTGTATTTTTGCTCCCCCCTCTTTATTTAGTTTTTTCTTATTTTTAAGTACTAATATAGGAGCTTGTTCCTTCGAGACAGTTGACAGTCGTTATTGATTCTCCAGCGTGTACAGAACACAACGTAAGATAACGGCGCATTGAGATCCGGAGCACCATATGAAAACTCAAAGAAAATAGAAAGGGGAAGAAAGCCGATGTCAATGGAATGATGGTGGTGCAATCAGCAAGAACTGATAGCTGCGAACTGCAACGATAACCCATCTGAACCCATGAAGATTGTCTCTTTATTATCAGAGAGCTAATAAAGACGGATATACCTTTTAGTGATTCATTTCTATTATATTTTACTTACTTCAATCTAATTTGATCAGGTGAGTTTGCATCAGTCCATATTGCAAAAAAAAAATTGTAAGTGTACACAAATTATTAACTGGAGAAGTAAGTTAATCCTGCTTACTGATCTATGAAATATACATTCAGTTCCATATACAAACGATACTGTCTTTCCTGATTGCACATGTGTTCTCTTGGTCGACATTGCTGTATTCAAGGTTCATCAAATCCCATAACAAGTAAATTGTTTAATCCAAGATATAATTATGGTTCCCAGTAGGTGACAAATCAATCGGCAAATTTCTTTTTAGAATAATTCTCTCAAGATTTTAAGAACTAGAGCCGCGTGGAATAACCTAGTTTGTTAGCCACAGAAGATAATCAAGAAGTTGTAACAACCATAAGATATATTCAAATTAGAGCTGAAATATGAATAGTTAATACTTTTCAATATTTATGGACGTTTTTAGCATATTTAATTTATTTTGAATACAGTGTGTTAGGCTAAAAGAGATAATTAATGTCGAGAAATTACTAGATAATTGGTCAAGCGGACACAATTAAATTGTTATTAGATTGGTTAACATAAGGAAATTAAGAAATTTTATGGGTTGTTTATACCATTTCTAGAAACCAGTTAGGTTTAGTTTGGAATCCGATCTAAGCACTGAAATCATTGCAGGTTCGATCTCCAAGCCGTAAGCGACATGATCGGAAAAAATCGCATTGCCGTGACCAGTTTACTTGGTCTTTTACTGGCTATATTCAGTCTAATTTATGTTATCAACCTGGATCGCATACAACGCCATGCCTTAGAATGGGTGAGCATAAAACATTATTGCAAGGAATGGAGAATCTTCTAGCTCACCTGTATCCTGCAGTTCATGGTGCTCAAACCGAATTCCGTGCTGACTAATCTGTGGCAAAATCCAAGTTTGAACATAACTGCTAGTGTGTACGTCTTCAATTGGACCAATTCTGAGCACTTTAGCGATCCCAATGTCAAACCACGCTTTGAGCAACTAGGCCCATACACCTTTACGGAGCAGCAGGAGAAACTTAATGTAGTTTGGCATCCAGAAAACTCGACCGTCTCCTATTTGCGTCGTAGCCATTTCTACTTTGATCGCTCGGCCAGTGCACGGAATTTGACGGATTCCATTGTGGGTCCCAACACTGTGAGCGTTGGTCTCCTCAACAAGATGCAAAAATGGAGTCCCATGCTGCGTACTCTGATGCTCATGGCAATAAATATGAACGGGAATAAACCAACATTTGTGAGGCCTGCCGATGACTGGCTGTTTAATGGATTCGATACGCCGCTGATCAAAATAAGTAAAATGGTACCCCGCAGGTTAATGCCTGATCTTCATTTTCCCTACGAGCGCATTGGCTATGGGTATCCGGTATGTGGATATCAAAAAATACATTTTAATACTGACTATTCTCTAATCCACAGCGCAATGGAAGTACAAAAATCTATGGGCATCATAATGTTTACACCGGCCAGAAGGACTTCAGCAAATTAGGTCAAATAGCGCGATGGCGTTATAGTAATGTGACCGCTGGTCAACCCGATTGCCTCTTGAAGGGTAGTACAGGCGAGTTTCATCCCACTCCGCTGCGCAAGGGCCAGCCGATTTCTTACTTTTTACCCGATATTTGCCGAGAGCTGACGTTGGACTATGCGGGCACAACGCTCTTCGAAGGCATTGAGGCCTATATTTACAAGGGTACCCCAAGAAATATAGCAAATGGTAATTGGGAACATATACAAAGAACTTGGAAAAAGTATCTATTTGTTCAATCATATTATGTAGGTACTGATAATCCTGACAATAGCTGTTATTGCACGGGTAGCTGCAAGGAAGTGCGATCTGGTCTGCTCAATGTCTCGTCCTGTTGGTATGATGTGCCAGTTTTTGCATCCTCTCCTCATTTTTATAATGCCGATCCGTACTATGCCGATGCGGTGGATGGAATGAAGCCTGAAAAAGAACGACATGAGATGACCGTCATACTGGAGCCCGATACTGGGATGCTCCTCGACATAAAGGCGCGGCTCATGATTAGCCTTCTGGTAGAGCCGCGCCCAGAATCGTAAGTGTGCATCAGTTCTCAATTTAAAGTACATATTTTATTGGCATGCCGGTTTACAGCATCTTTCGAAAGTCTCGTCGAACGTTCTTTCCACTTGTTTGGGTTGACTATAGGGTGCGCATTTCACCCGATCTTCTTTTCTATCTGAAGCTTGTGCCGATTTCTACTCATCTAGGCAAGATCATTGGCTTAATAATGATATCATTAGGGCTGGTACTCTTTCTCTGGTATCCAAAACAGATTATATTGCGCAAACGCTTCATGCGAGAGATCGATATTACGAATCTGGAAATCAGCAACCAGACTGCCAGTACGAATGGAGTAGGTGACCTTAAGAATCAGGCTATTGAAGACTCGCCACTACTTGTTGGATTACAGTATCTGTCGTCTGCTGAAGAAAGTTAGCTTATATTATTTGAACATTGAATATTATGTTATATATGTATGTATGTATGTGTGTCTAGGTTTTACAAAATTTAAGTTATAAGTGATTAATATTATCGTTTTTAAAAATGAAGCTAGCAATAATTAATTAATTTTTAATATGGATGTTAATTTCGAGAATACAACAAACAAAATATCGGTAGACATGTATTATTGACTACATTTTACTGAAATTACATTAATTAAAATGCGTTGTGCATTTCAATATAATGCTATCGAGCTGCCAATTGCTGAACAGCATTTAATATTGTGAAGTCCCCGCAGGCGGAATCCAAAGTAATTCATATACTTCAAACAACGTTTATGTGAGAACCGTTTCAATTTGAAACTGAATGAGTGTATAGTAATATTACCGTTTCAACGACATGGAACCGGTTTTTTCATGGATGGCCAACAGTCATTGCCAGAGCGCTAAAGAGATGAAGCAAGATAAGTGAGAGAGCAGTGCGTACGCTCTTTTGCTCTTGACGCGCTCATTTATGCTGTCCCGATACTCTGTGTACCCTGGATCGTTGGATGCCATCATTATTTTAACTATTTTATTGTAAACACCCAAAAGATTCGATTTTATTTAATATTTTATCTCTTAAAATAAACTTTCTTTATACAGTGAGAGAAAGTTCGTGGCAAAGGTTATTGACGGGAAAGAATAAATTGTACAAGTATAAAACCAATCTCACTGTAGTTCGAGGGTATTAATAAGTCGACTTAAGGGATTTTAAAAAATGAAAAAATACATGTATATTTGCTGCTTGGTGGCCATTTCAAATCAAGAAATAGTTTCAGTTCCAGAAAAGGCGCAGTGACGCTCAGACAGGAATAGACGGGGACGGGTGACTGTTAGTTTCAGTTCAAGATCAAGTTAACGGTTCGTCTATGTCCACTGATTAAAACGAATGCGAGCAAGCGAGATACAACTATGCGAGAAAAATACGCCGCTATACAATCACACATGCAGTAAAAGCCACAGGGCAGCGGAAAAACTGTTTGGTGATATTGTCGTGCTGGACATTTCCATTCGTCTTATTTAAACAAAATATAATACAAGCAATTATAAAAATATTTCATTATGAAAGGCATTGGATTAAAAAATGGCATGTGACTCAAACCGGAAGAAGAGTGTGTGTGCAAAAACTGTTAATATATTAGTTGGACAAGCAGAATATAAAATCAACGATTAAAAGATAAAATGTAAGAATGGAAGTCCCCCAAGCATAAAACGCATTATTGTTGCTGACAAACAATGAGCGCGTGAGTAAGCGAGTATGAGTGCGAGCGTATTCGTCAGAGAGAGTATAAGGCGCTGGCGCGAGAGCCTTATTTACAGAGCGCTGAACAAACAAACGTTCCTCTTAATGAGACGATAACGAAAATATTTCAGACATTTTGTAGGAGTTACGGTTACAAAAGTAATAAGTGAAACACTAAGTGACTGACTTTACAGATCGACACCTCAAATACAGATGCTAAATGAAGGTAGATACAATGTATTTACACGCGTACATACATATGTTGTTTTTGGCAAGTCGCACAGTGATTTGTTCTATTTATAGGCTTCTCATTAGCAACAAAAACCATGAATAAAACAAAACGCATAACATATCAACAGGTTGCGGAATCGCTATAGTTCGAGGATTTAAGTAATTTCAACCAATAATAACAATAATATATTTCTTTCATTAATTCATTTATATACATATGTCGCACAGCGATAGGTGCCTCTTTCGGTAGAAAAGTTTTAGGTGCGCGTGAATCATTTTCTTTGTTGCCACAAGTGAATTTGTGATTTTGCTAATAATCTGAGTAAATAACGCGTAACGTAATCAGAGTGCAAAACGAATAGTGATGTTAATGGTATGCAATAGCAAACCAGGACAAACCAGTTTCACAATATTTTTTATCAAAGCGTAATGCAGTGTTTAAGACATATGTATGTATTCTTTGTGGATAATTCTGAACAAAAATGTATTCGCATATAAATACCACGCAGTTAAGCTCGGTTCGATTTCACTATGGTGAAATAGTTACTCTGTTGTGCTCTCAGAAATTCCTAGACGAGCCTTTACCGTGTTCCATTACAAAAATAGTGGGGTGAAATACGCCCAAACCACAAAAACATACACCTCAATAATAACATGGACTTTAACATTCTCTCTCACTCTGTTGGTTTTGTTTGCTTATCTGTCTGTAGAGACGGCGTCAACGACTCCGACATCGAGAATTCACAAGCGTCGCGCGTCATTGTACCGCAGTAATAGCAAGAGTACAGGCGTAAAGCAAGTAACGAAAGCTTTCTGTAAAAACATAACGCTAACAAAAAAATAATATAGAACACGAAAAGTACAAGGTGCCAATACGGGCTAGGCCGGAGACGTTGGCATTAATCGTCATCACAGTTCCCAGATGCCACAAAAAGAGCTAGAGATGACATCACGTGCTCGTCACTGTGCCTGGCGGCTGAGCGCTGTCATTTTGGGTATGTGCTGCATAGTCACTGGTGTTTATCTCCTGCGAAATTGGATTGACATATTTACGCGCATGCGTGGCAAGGTAAGCATAATCTAATCTGTACTCAGTTTTATTTCATCACAGCACAAGAGCTCCAGTTCCAGAATTTTCAGAAGACACAAGCTAAGAATTGCCATCGTTGTTCATTTGGAATAAAGGCGAGAGGTCAAGTGACTGTGAACTCCGCTTATTAGCATACAATTAGTGCGTCATTGACTGGGGTAATACGAGGTTTACCACTTGCCTCATTCCAAATCAATCGGACTCAATTCCTACAGTCACCACGAATTGAGTATTTGCAGGTGTTCAAAAAACCCCAAGATAAGATACTTTTTATGGTCACATTACAAATTCAATATTTTGGCAACTGACTAAGAGACTTAGTTCACAGTCGCATTATTGATGTTGATTGATATATCAATTTGATATCGTTCATTGGTATAGCTAGAGTTGAATTCGGATCACTTATTATTTTATATTAAGCTACTAGCTAATACATATTTATGTGCGATCCGATTTACCCTGGCGACCATGTATACAAATAAATTCGGGTTTTTTCTTTGGCAATTTTTATCTTATCGCGAAACATTTATCAATATAGGGAACGGATTGCCATTGAGCGATTAGAAACGAGCTTTTCATAGATTGTTTTTCTGTATTCCAGTATTGTTCGAGCTATATTTCCGAAAAACAGAAAATTCTTAAAGGGCTTTAACATAGCTACACGCTGCATTTGCCCTTGACCGAACACCTGTTTATCTGAGCTTCATATAGGCAAATCAAATGAAACAAACAGCGTGCATTTATACGTGCCATTGTCGCGGAGTCGCATAATCAACTCACCAAAAGCATTTTATCAGTTACTCATTTCCGGAATATATATATATGTAGATATATTATATAGATTAGATTATAGAATACGAAAAAAGAAGACACATAATATCCGCTACTATAAAAAATTTCAAAGTGGCTGTTATAGATTTATTATAAGCGTCTAGTTAATCTAACCAAATCTTGATTACCCGACATATATTGATGCGCAACCGGGGAAAACTGATAACATGACACTCACATGACATTTGACGGAACGTTTGGAAAATTACATAGATAGCCAACAATGTTGCTAGAATTAAAGTTGCTCGCAAAAAATATTTGACTATAGGGAAGATCTGTCGAATCTGTTATTCGATAATTAAAACATAAAGTACATTAACTTAAAATTTTCAGGAAATGGCACTTAGTCCTACATCGCCAGCATTTGAGGGCTGGAAAGTATCGCCGATGCCCCTTAATTTTGATGTTTATTTGTTTAACTGGACCAATCCTGAGGACTTCTACGAGGACTCCCCCAGAAAGCCACATTTTGTTCAACTGGGACCCTATCGGTTTCGAGAAATACCCGATAAGGTGGATATTCAATGGCATAATCATAACGCTTCCGTTTCATTTCGAAAAAAGGCATATTTCTACTTTGATGCTGCTGGCAGTAATGGGACTCTGCAAGATGTGGTTACTTCGGTGAATACAGTGGCACATGTAAGTTTGTTTATATACATATTAAAGTAAGGATTAGTTATAATAAATTGTGTTATCTTTCGAATAGGCCGGAGCACTACGCCTAAAGGAGTTAAATTCATTTCTGCATTTACTCGGATCTACAGTTTTGAGTTCTACGCAGACGGTCAGTGAGAGTCGCACCGCTGAAGAGTGGCTTTTCAAAGGCTTTGTTAATTCTTTGGTGGCTTTGGGCAAAATTATTAGCCCACAGGATATGCCTTTCGATCGGGTTGGCTATCAGTACGGTCGTAATGGCAGCACCAGCTTTGATGGCGATCTAAATATGTTTACCGGCGCAGATGACATTACTAAAATGGGACAAATTTATTCGTGGAATAATAAGACACATACTGGTGCTTATAATGGCACATGTGGCAAAGTAATGGGATCTATGGGTGAATTTTTTCCACCCAATTTGAGCACCAATGATACTGTGTACCTCTACATGCCGAAAATGTGTCGCGCTGTACCGCTGGACTATACTGAAACGATAAGTGTTCATGGTGTTACTGCATACAAATTTAGCGGCACCCGCCATGCTGTAGACAATGGTACAATGTATCCGGATACCGATTGCCTGTGCGTCGAAGGTAAATGCAATCCTGCCGGAGTCATCAACACTAAACTATGCAACTTCAACACATCCGTATACATGTCCTACCCCCATTTTTATTTGGCTGATCCCAGTTATTTAGAAGCTGTAGATGGCCTACAGCCAGATAAGGAGAAGCATGAGTTTTTCATGGCTTTGGAACCTAATGCTGGCGTGCCAATGGATGTTGGCGGTGGTTTCCAGGCCAATTATATGATGCAGCCAGTGCCAGGTGTTGCGTAAGTATATTTAGAACTCATTGCACTACTGTGGAATTTTAATCGTGAGATAATTACAGAATTTTCGCACGTGTGCCACGCGTTCTATTGCCAATTATGTGGGCCGAGGAGCGTGTCCGTGTTAGTGAGGAAATAGCTGCCAACATAAACATAGTTCCTCTCATTGTAATGCTAGGGCAAATATTTACGGGCATTTTACTCGCCGCCGGTCTTATTTGCACCTGTTGGTATCCAACACGAAAATTGACGCGTCTCTGTCATAGCGATGATCCGAAAGCCAAGGTTTCAGTGCTGCGGCCACTGACTACATTTGGTAATACCTCTGGCACCAGTTGTCAGACGTCGATTCCGACGATGCAGCAAGTATTCCGTCAGAATGCCAGCCACAGTGAGCGCGTGGGTGTGCGTCTGTTAGACTATAGACGCAGTTCAGGAGTTACAGATGGTGACCACGATAACGACGGTGTTGGCAACACCTCTAGAGATCGCTTAATTGATTGCCGCTCAAAAGATGTGATAGTTAGTTAACTTAATGCACAAATCATTACATTCTGTATTTTTAATCGATTTTCAATCAATTGTTTTCGTGGGTCCAAAAACACATGTATAAACTGTTGATTATCCAGTTGTTATAAGTTATATCCGCTTTGAACATACCCACTATACACATTTTCGTCCATGTACATATATCGTGCTCATATTCAACAACATAAGCAGGACTATATAGAAAGATTCTTAAGATTATTTATTAAATAGTGCCAAATGTAAAAGAAACCTGATGAAAAGTCATTGGCTATGTTAGTGGGCTATCTGAACTTTAAATAAGTCGTTAACTATATCCATAGCTATCAATTCTCTTCTTGAAATTTAAAAAGCAAATCCAAAGTATTTTTTTATTATATTAGAAGTATATTAATTGAAAATATTTTTTTTATACCGATAAAATATATTTTTAATACCAATATCGTGATATCAAGCTTAAAAGCATATTCACGACTCTGTGGTGAATAAAAAAGTAACAGTAAACAAAACCTCCAGGAAATAAAATTAAAAAATAATTAAACGAATAGGTGGAATAGCGATCATACGCTCTGCAGCCAGCTGGAGATTGCCCAAAAACAGATACTTACAAAGGCAAAACTGACGAGCGAGTTAAAAGTTGCGGCACTATTTCCCCTATTACCCAAATCTAGCTGTGAAGATAAATCCTTGGGTACATCTAAATAGACTCGATCTAACCCAAAACGGAAGATCAGATTGCGGACCTTAGACACATCTACAAAATCGTTGGTTGACGACCAAATGGTAAGGGAACTTTCATTTGTTTTGTTTACAGCAGATACCAAATCATACAGCCGCGAATGGCTATTGGCCGCGATACCGGCACGCACTGGAAACGTGATGATCTGGCCGGTGGACGTCACATTGTTGTCATTGATAGCCAGGAGCATAGCATCGCACTGCTCTTTGGTATACTCGCCTTCACGATGGTCCTGACCCCATCTGGTAGTCCAGCCAATGGACAAGACTGCCTTCTTGTACCGCATACATCCTGCAAAGAAACGAGCCGGGTCTACAGGAACTGAGTTGTTCTGCTCCTTGGGTCCGCTGATAATATCGGCGTTTAACCAAATTGGATAGGTCATCTAAGTAAAGAATATTTTATTAGATTTACTGCTATTATGAGTTGGTAGTCAATAACCTTGGGTATGGTTTCATCCAGAACTTTAAGCGAATTTTCGAAAACATCAATTGATTTAAAGTCGAGTTTAACGCCCTTGGCGCCCCCGTGACTTTCATTGTGGGTCATAATTTGATGCAAAAAGTCCTCCAAAGTCAAGTCTGAAATATTTTCCGGCGGATGAGCCATGATTGGTAACATCGGCCCCTCACCGTTCATCTGGCCGAGGACAATATCGGCTTCAATCATATCTACATCATCTGTTCAATGTCGATTCGTAAGTTCAAATGAAGGTTAATATTTATACTGCATACTTACCAGCAAGCGCATCGGTCAGAAGTTTCTGACTGTTGACCGCATGAGCCCAGCTGATAGCCGTCAAATTTTCCCCCTTAGCGATGAGTTTGCCCTTTTCGAAACGAAACATGTCTACAAACGCATTTCGCTCCCGAAAAAATCGAATGGCTGATTTTTAAGCGTTTGCGGTACTATTAGTTACTCATAATATTAACGTTTGTCCAAAGCAGCTCCATTGACTTTAAGCACAGAGTATGGTGTATACATCAATTTCATTTCATTACTGCAGCAATCGAACAGAGCCAGTCTAATAGATATATATCATAAAGAGATCTCTTACCTTCAACAAAATTATTCGGATCTAATACTCACAGAAACACATGAATGAAGCGCAACTATTCACAGATAAATAGACTTTGGTATTGGAATGAGTATTTTCAGTTGCTCTGAATATGTGGATAAGCGCTATTAGCAGTGTCAGTTAGCGGATATGTTTAATAACGCACAGCTATTGAAGCCACTTTGTCGAATTTTACTTAATTGGACATTACACTGTCACCACAGACAAAAATTCGAGCCATTCCCATAATATTAGCCTGAAAGGGACGACATGTGAAATTTGCATTGCGCAGGCGCAGTATGGTGCAAGATGTGCGGATTTGAATGTTTAAAATCATTCGAGAAATTATGGTATTGCCGAAAATACAAATCGCAAGCGACAGTGGGCATTGATAGTTTCTTATCAGATATTTACGAGGTTCTATGTTTATCGACTACCGAATGCTGTGAACGAATAATACATCATAAATAAGAAAGATATGCACGGAATACGATACAATCTTAGACTTTTAATCAATCATTCGATTAATTATTATTAATTAGAAGAATCAAGAACTTCAATATACAATATTAATATCATCTAAATTTGCCTTCTATGTGTATTTAAATAATTATATTATTTTTGTAAGATGCATTAAAGAATAAATAGATTTAGATTATAGATTACCTTAACAATGATTCTTAATTGAGTTTGTGTTAAAAATCGACCTAATAATATTTACAATTTTTTGTTCACATAAGATAATAGTGGTACAATAGTATGTAAAATATCGATAATCACTTTCTGTATATCGATTATACTCACATCCATACATTCAATCGGTCTCAACATTCATTTCATTTCATTTATGAATTTTTGTATAGTGAATATTTATAAATGTATATAGTAACTCAAATAAATGCATTACAAAGAAATAATGTTTTCTTTTTTTTTAATAAAAAATGCGAATAAATTGAATCGTTTAACTGCAAAATTCGAAAACTTGACGAAACTGTTGCGGCTATCAGTTAGTGTTTTGCTGTAAAATAACAGTGTAGTTAAATGTAAACTTGAATGTAATCTTTTAGGATCAGCTGACAGTAGCTCGAAGTTAAAACAATTATGATTGTATATGGCGTATATATAGTGAGCAAGTCCGGTGGTCTCATATTTAATCTCGATAATAATGTGCCTCGAATAGAGCACGAGAAGACGTTTACTTTCCCGCTGGACTTGGTTCTAGACTACGAGCCGAAAAAAATTTCCGTGGCGTTCAATCGAAAAGATGGCATTAACGGTATGCATTGATGCATATTGCTATTGTTTTCCAGTGTGATAAACTAAACTATTTTTTAGTGGGACATGTACTCGTCGCAGTTAATGGCATTCCAGTCAAGGAGGCAACGTTAGAAGACGGCCGTGACGTCCGGTCAATGCTAGAGTCGCCCGATAATTATCCCGTGAACCTTAAGTTTAGCCGCCCAAAAATGACGACAAATGAGAAAATATTTCTCGCTAGTATGTTCTATCCACTGTTTGCTATTGCCAGTCAACTAAGTCCTGAACCAAAAAGCTCTGGTATTGAGCTATTAGAAGCGGATACCTTCACTTTGCATTGCTTTCAAACGCTAACTGGGGTTAAGTTCATTGTGATCTCTGAAACTGGTCTAACCGGAATGGATATACTGTTGCGAAAAGTTTATGAATTGTATTCGGATTATGTTCTAAAAAATCCATTCTATTCTTTAGAGATGCCAATACGCTGCGAATTGTTCGACAATAAGCTACAAGAACTTTTATTGCAAGTGGAAAAGACGGGGATTAATAATATTGATAAATAAAAGCTATACTTTCTTTTTGTTTTCTTACATTCCATTATTATACGTATGTCTTAGGTGGTTTGTCTTCAGTATAGTATATTTGCTTGACACACATAATTTGGAAGCTTTGCCTGTTGCGCTTTCAGGCTATCCAGGTTTCCAATTCACAAAGGGCATGGCCACGCCACTAGCAATTGAAATATAATTCCTATCGTTGGCCAGGCATTTTGAGGATGTCCAGAAACTGTTAGAGGGTACAATCGCCAGAAGTAGATCAATTTCTGAGCTGCTCTCAATATTCAGCAAGTGACCACCCGCTCTCCGCTGCTGTATGCCAATTCACTTTTAGTGTAGACAATTTGATCGTAAACTCCCTGCAGTTGCTCACACACTTTCCCAATTCATTTCATTGAGCGAAGAGATCAGCGAAAAGAAAGAAAATTTTAACAAATTTTTCATATTACTCGTCATACTCACGGATGTCATTGGACTTGGCGAAAAGCGTTAGATGTACCTCAAGTAAAAGTAAAGCTAGCATAGCATTCATGTTGCTGGACACTTCTAAATAAGTTAATAAACAGTAGCTTGCTTTTAAAGATTTTTCCACTGGCGTGTAGTTATCAATACAGCAAGTAGTGAGGAGACCAATGGAACAGTTATTAAATACTGATGAAATAAAACTGATAATAATAAGAAAAATATTTATAGTTGTAATAGTAACAAAGTAAGTAGTAACAAAGTCTCCAATATCAGTCTATTATTGTGAGGTAAATAGTACTATTTATTTCATATTCCTTGCGATTTCAAAGGCTACCAAGCGTCCAAGGGCGTGTAACGCCTACGGATTAAGTATGGAAACAGTAATTAATCTAACTGCTGTGAATTTGGATAAAGGTCGTCTCTTTAGCGTCTGTTAACAAGCACTTGAATACAATTTAAAAAAGAAGCAAATGTATATTTTAAGTGTTTACCACATCATCATCTCCCAACCCTCTTGCCAACAATTTGTAAGAAACGTTTATGAAATACTGAATAAA
>JABVZX010000053.1:537836-554155 GCA_020883565.1 Drosophila pachea
TTATCGTCATCGCGTTTAACGGTCAAATGGGCAGCGATGAACACATCCCCATTAGGGGCATTCACGCTGCAAATAGTTTTCCAACTCAACAAGATTGAAGATTATGTAAATAATTATTATTGAAACTATAATTTATTTTATTTATGTGTATATTTATTTATTTATGTGTATACAATATATCCAAATTAAATGTTAATTTTTAAGGCTATTCATATTACGCATTAATCTATTATTGCTAAAACTCCTTTTTCACTATTTTTTATTTTATTTTGTTTCATGTTTATTTATTTCATTTTATTTATTTTTTTAATTTTTTTGTTAATTCCAATTTTGTTGACTATCATAGTTTAAAAAAAATGAATTTCTCACTTTTCCACTCCCACTGTTGAGCCACCCTGCTCGAATCAGGACAGCAGCCATCAAAGCCGCCTCCTGGCTGCGCAGCTGCAAGTGCAAGCGCCACCTGGAGAAGGAGTAGAACGCTTGACGCATGTCCTGGTGCGAATGTGCACGTTAATAGATTTGTGTTGGCGCAGGATCTCGATGTGGCGCTGGCCGCGACTGTGGTCCAGGGATCGGGGCTTAACGCATTCCATACGCCACTTGCTGGGGCTTCTTTTTCGCGGGACTGCATATAATCGACGCGTACGCTGCCGCCAGCCCGCCCCGGCTGTCCGCTTGCGGACTGCCCTTTGTTTTCCTTAACGAATGGCAGACCGTAAATTTTACTTCATTCATACGTTGGATGCGCCGAGCCCTCCGCTGCCCCGCCGCTGCCCAGCCGCTGGCCTGCCTCTGCCCGTTCGCAGTTTTTGCCGTGCGCATCTGAGTGCATTCGATGCGATATGTTGGCGCTGTCCACATGTCATCCTTGCATTTATTTATTGAATTATGACTTTGCCAGCCAGCCAAAAGGTAAGGCAGAGAGTTATGGCCGGCAAGCCCCCACCCGCGCCCACGGCCCCTTTTACGGAACTTTAATTCTGATTGATAACGGCAAACCTGCTCTGAGATCGCTCCTGCGAGCGGAGTTAGACTGAGCTCAGGAGGAGGAACGGGATCAGCTGATATTGCTATAGACACGGGCGTAGCACTTGCTCTGCCCTCTCATTGGGCTCCACTTGATTTACCCCTCCCCCCCCTCACTTCATTTTCCCACTGCACGCGAGTTTAGTAACGGTTTTCCCTAACATGAATACAGCCCCACACATTCTGCTTGTTTGCCTTTTGCCTGAAGCAGGCTGCTCAAACATTGGACGTCGGACGGAATCTGGTGCAGTTTCTTGGATCTTACAAACTAGCAAATATTTGCATTAGCTAAGTCGCCGCTGTTGCCTTTTAATTGTTTCCAATCTTGGTGTTGACACTCCAGCAGCTATCTGCAGCTGACAGACCCCACGAAGGCGCGCGCTCTTTCAATTCTCATTAGCCGACTGTTTGGCTAGAGCGGAGCGCGCCCCGTTTGAAGTTGAGAAATGCCGCCTGCGACACGAATCCACATTCTAATTAGGAATATGTGGAAATCCCACCCCACGCAGCTCTTTGTCGTCTGCCGCAAAGCCAACACATCTTCGTAGGGTATTCGCCCAGCCCGATGACCCGGCAGGCAAACAGAAGCAGCTCTTGTTCAGCTCGCGCAACGCATCGTCGGCCGATCTATTTGCCTTACAGATTCTGTTAAATGTACACGTTTGATTAGCCTAGATATAACTGTGTAGATTGCGTATGTATGCGACAGACCAGAGCACAGCGAGGTGTCCACATTCATTCATCAATACCTCATCATGATGCAGCGCCAATTGGCCTCGCCACGCTTCAGATCCGCTCCATTGTGGAGCTCAGATTTTTGGACACAGTCTGGCCACGGTTCGATGGGCAGATAAGAGGCCATCACATCACATCGCATCAGGGGCCACGTGATTGCGCTGCGAAGAGCTTAGTCAGAAGGTCGGCCCGCCCCGGTTCGGTTGCAGGCGCTCGATCGACAATGAACAACCTGCGAGTTCTCCGGTTCTCCAACGTGCTGCTCCTGCTCACGGGCTACCTGATGCACTGGTTCGACTCGAAGCAACAGCGCTATCGCGTCTCGCTGCCTGGAGCGGCTCACGTCTTCGTGCTCGCCTGCGTCTATGCCGGATGCTTCGCCCAGCACTTCCAGGCCTCGTCGCTGCTGAAGACGCTGCTGGATGTGTCGCCTTTCCTCTACGCTCTCACCCGGCTTCAGCTGTTGCTCAGCGTCAAAGTTTTCAGCTACGCCATTTACGCCTCTGTGCGCGCCGTGGGCGTGGCAAACGCTTTGACAGTGTCGCTGCCGATGGCCAACTTGCGGTCAGGTCGCTGGTCGAAGGACGACGTCATCGCGTACGGCCTGTTGGGCTCGACGTTCGCGGTGCTGGTCTGCTTCGGGCTGTACATAGGCTACGAGATGGAGTTCAGGCTGCCGCCGGTCAAGGACATAATGATCGGCACCGCGCTGTTTCTGCCCCACTTGGTGCTCGCGGGCGCCCTGCGCTTCTACACCACCTTCGCCTGGCTGGCCCGGGCGCAGCTCCGCCAGTTGCAGACGGCCGCGGACGAGCTGCTGAGCGCAGGTCACAGACGAACCGAGCTGGAAGTGGTGTCTGAGAGCGTATTCGTAGATGCTCCCACCAGCCTGGACAACCTACTCAGCGTGCGCCAAAAGCTGGAGAAGCTGGCCACGGATCTCAGTCGGCTATTCGACTCCTTGCAGCACTCGCTGCTCCTGCTCCTATGCATCAATGCAAACTGCTTGCTCTTCGGCGTCCACAGCTTTGTCTACTATTGGAGCACGTGGCATGTGCTCTTCGATGATCGCAAGCGGCGCGTCTTCTATGCCGCGAACGCCTCCATTTACGCCTGCATTGGGTGCGACTACATCTGCCTCCTGCTGGCTCAAACTCTGCTGGAGCAACAGGTGGGTGGTGCACGAGGGTGAGTCATACCCGCATTCCTACAGCACGCATTCACTCCTTGCAGTGCCTCCGCTTCGGCCAGAGCCTGGGCAGCAGACTGGCCCACAGGGATGCCCTGAGTAAGGAAACGCGACGCTTGGTGAAGGACTTGAGGGTTGTCCTAACGAACTCCTTCCGATTTAATTTCCTCTCCACCTGGCGCTTCAATCTGGCCAACTTCGCGCTGGTGAGTATCAAACACTGAGCTCGTTCGAATATCTCTCTATTCGGCCTTGCCTGTTGCAGCTGCAATTGCTTCAGTTCCTGATTATAGCACTCATTGTGATATACCACTATCTGGACGATGCGATTCTGCTCACAAACGGACGCCTCGACAGCAGCGATGACGAATAGCCCAAATACCAAACGTACATACACGCTCCGGTTCCTACATACACATGGATATGAACTAGTTGGCCCAACAGAGCAGATATTCCTGCATATAAGCCTTGGTTGGGGCGGCCCATTCGCCTTTAGCTCGAAAACTTAGTCTAGAAGTGAATGCGCCGCCGAGGCTGTTAAACTGGCCACAAATCACGATTAACTTGCTAATAAAATTGTTCCCTAATCAAACTTAAATTTTGCGACTCTCGTTTCGCTGTCGCCGCTAGAGATGGGTCGTGAGTCGCAACAATCGATCTCGTGTCCCACTAAACAACTACTACAGTGGATTACGAATATCACATTTTCAGAACAGGTTCTCAGCTTTAGAGAGAAGGGGAGCCCATCAGCAACATTTTCTTTTCCTTTGAACTCAGATCTTGAGCGACCCTTTGCCGTTAATGAGAGCATAGAAAAAGAAGAATTGTATAATTTTATTAAAGTTACTTGATTGATCATTTAGTCATTTATATTGTGATTAAAAAGATGACCTTCGATCATCCAGATTCGCTTTATACCCCCTAATTTTCTTGCAAAGTCTACAGGCTCCGATTTGTTATCGTGTACCTTTCCCGTGTTAGCAATATATTTCCATCTCTAGGACCCATGGTTACTAATTTCCAAGGCAAACTGTTGGCTTTTGTTGAGCATATATACGGACAGCTATCTGTTCTATGTGGGAGGGTGCGTATAGAGGAGCATCTGAGGCTTTGCAGAAGCACAGAACGGGTTTTCATAAAGTTCTCACTCAGTAGGTAGCTCTGCGTCGGAGTAGGCGTCGGCGTCGGCGTCGGCGTCGGCGTCGGCGTCCGCGTCCGCGTCTGTTCCTGGGAGCAGGGATAAGGACATGCAACGATGGCAAATGAACATAATTTGTGTTAGGAAATCTACATAAAATGTACTGTGCCAACAAGCAGCCAACCCACCAGCAGCTCTCCTGGCAACTGGCGAGGACTCGCATGCACGGGCCGGCAGGCAGCAGCGGAGAAGCTGATGAGCAGATAAATTCATTAGGCAAAACCATGTAATTGTTCCACCAGGACAACGCCAAGGCGCAACACCAAGACGGGCTCTAAAGCAAAACAAACAGCAGCAGCGCCGCCGGCAGGGATGTGCTAACAGCTGGCCCATCTGGCGGCACTGCAGTCGAAGCAGCCACCAAGCAGCAACCACGCAGTCGACCACAGGCAGATCTTAAGTTTTGCGGAGCGGCAGCTGGCTGGCAGGCGCCGGCAGGCAACGCGTTACTAAATACAAATTAAACAAATCCATAAATAATGTTTAATAATATTAACAAGGATATTAGCCGCAGTCACACGCACATGTGTGGGGAGTGCGCTCGCAAACTACGACCCGCACACCCACCCGTGCACCCTCTCTCACGCACATACACCCTCTCACTCCAACCAGCATGTGTGTGACTGCAAGGGAATGCACATTTCGAGGTTACACGTCGGTTGGACTTACGATCCCCTCTCTCTCTCTCACTCGTCCCCTCTACCGCTTCTGCTCAAGGAGAAGCGGAGGATAATGTAAGGGTCAAAATTATGTGATTTACGCAGATGGACTTCACTTCCTGAAATTTATATACGTTAGGTCAAACTATATTAGCCCTAAACTTAGTTTAAATCTAATTTTCTAAGAGTAGAAGAGATTTTGTTCAAATTTAATGAATATTCATTCATATCCATTTCATTTTTTATTTCTAATATTTAATTCTCTCATTTCAAGGGAAAAATTTGGGTCTCAAGGGTGAGGACTCTTTTCCTTATTCATCTCCTTGCCATTTCCGTTTTACCATGTATTTTAATTTGTTCTTTTTTCTACTTTTTCCCAGATCTGTCTTCTTTCTTGGCGTGGCTCTACGCAGAGGCAGTTTCTTACGTTCATTCTGGGCGCTTTCCCGATATTTTCGATCTTTCAGTGGAATTTTTCTTCTTCCTCGCCAATATCCACTGCTACCGCTGTGCATGGAAGAAGAGCTCAGCTCGGAGCTGTGGGTGCTGGAATAGTAGCTGGAGGAATCACTGCGGGGATCGGTGGGCGACAGCATCGTTGTGCAAGAGGAAGTCATCGAGTTGGTGGTGGACGAATAGTCGGGTGTGCTGCTGCTGCTGGAACTGCTAAGTATCTGCGTCCTATTGGCATAACGCCAATCGACCGACTGGCTGTAAGGAATTGAGTTAAAGGGATCTGGGAAATATGTAGGCGGCAGTACTGTAGTGTGCGGTTGGAGCAAGTCTTCCTTTGGAGCGCTGTCAGTCTGATCGTCATGGTGCGTGTAGTAGGGATCTGTGTCCAAATCATTGAACTCAACCCAGGGTCGATCCTGCTGTTCACTCGCAGCCGAGTCACCTAGATTGTAGCCAACGTGGTGCATCATCTGCCGCAGGCTGTGCAAGTTGCTATCGAAAGAATGGTTGAATTCTGTCGCCAAGCGCTGCCAGTCCGCCACGTACGACATCTCCACATCGTATTCTTGCGTTCGCGGCAATGGCAAATCGACGCGCTCAAACATGACATAATTGCCCTTGTCGGTGGTGTCCATGTGCCGGCAGCGACACTTATTGCCCCAAATGCAGCTGTTGAGGAAATAGAAAGGGCAAACGGGCTGGAAGTAGTCTTCGTCGCCCTCAGAAATCTCTCCATCCTCCAGTTCGACCTTTTCAGTTTTCGTTGTCCTAGACAGTCCCGCAAGACGTCTGTGGTTCTTGTTGCTTTTGTTGATCTGTCGATTGGGTAGATCCTTCGGCGGTTCTGCCAGCTCCTTCTCCGTTAGCTTTGACGACAGTTCGTCTGATTTCTTCCTATCGAGTTTTTTGTCGCGCCTCCTTTTTGGCTTGGTAATCCTGCAGCACGATGACCGTCGCTCTATCCGAGGGCTCCTTTTTCTAGGTGCACTGGGCACACGGTGACTCCTTGACGACATTTCACAGTTGCCAACACGCCCTGCCTAAATACTTGGAAACTTGTAATTTACTCAGCTGTGAAATATTCTCTATATTCAATATATTTCTTAATACTTTGCCTGGAAATTATGATTTCAAGAGCTTGTATCACGACCTGCAATCCGATTCCAACTGACCTACAATTGCAGAAAAGTCGACCAGCAATCAAGTGAAAGACTAGCAACTGTCACAATTGACAATTTGACTATCGAAGCGCGATAACAAAGCTCCGTGGCGTTGCCAGACATTTCTTAAATGAGTTATAAAGTGGGCAGTGGGAATTGAAGCATTATTCGAAGTAGCATTTAAATCATTGTGCAAGCAATGAAACGCGCAGAAACTAGAAAAACAAAGCAACATATTTCGATTTTGGCAGATATTTGAAAATGCTTGCACTTGATCAATTGAAGTTATGGCTCCGCATTGCCGTTTGCACCATATTGGCCCAGCTGCGAGACCTTCAATTTCGTCCACTCGACCTATTAGTTCTGGTGACAACAACAGTGGCTTTGCAGATCATCCAACAAGTTCTTATCGGGCACCTCTGTCAAAACATGGAGGTTTTCCTCCACGATGTGGAGGAAACCATACAAAGCCTTCGGAGCACCGCTATCACAATGCTTGTTATGCTTTTGGAGAAAATGCACTTCCTAGTGAAAGCGGAGAATCATTTGATGGCGACATTTTCTGATTGCATGTGACGCGAACGGAGTGTGCAACGTGTCGAAGTCCAAGAACTAAATTATTTGACTATAAATTCGCTTTAACTGTTCAAGCTTCACTGTGTGTATATTATAAAACACAACATTTTTGCTTAATATAGGGTATCACAGTGCCAAGCTAGTTGCGTTCTATTGTTGAACACGCCCCCAAAAAATGTAGCCCGCAGAGTGCGATATTGCCCCCTGCCGATGAGATCCTGTCCAGCGCTCTGAGCAGCAGCATCAATTTCCGCAAAATTGCGCCACTAAATTACCATAACGGGGCAGCAATCCAGGGCCAAGACGAGTGAAAACTAACGGAAACATATTACACGGACTTGGGCAAGGAAACAAAAGGCGACAAGTGAGGGATGCGAGCCAAAAACCTAAAACAAGGTGGAAGCCGAAGCGAAGCTGCGCGAAAAACGCAAACATCAGCATTGCGGCATTGGTGCTACCTGGACCCCGACCCCGGATACGGGTTCTGGAGCCGTGTCCCATAGGACTTGTAAATAGCAACACGCAAACAAGTTAAAAAGTTCTGCAGTTGTTCTTCGGCGCTTCTTTATGCTTCGCCTGGCTCGGGCCAAACATAATCGTTTCTCATTTCAATGGTCGGGGCCAGCGACTGCTCCTGTCACTCCTCCAGCGCCTTCTCCGGCTTTTCCGGCAGCTCACCTTTTGTGCTGGCCCGCAATTTAGTTTTGAGCGTAATTTCTTTTAATAGCGCCAGTCGACAGATAAAATTCACCATACCCACACACACACACACACACACACACACACATACTCATCCATACACTCAGAATGGCTGACACTGACGTCTGCTTCCTTGCGAATGTCTCGCGCCCAGTTGCTCCCAGCAAGTGACTGGGCTGGGGTCAAGGGGTGAGCGAAGACACTGGCTCTGGCGCTTTGCTGGCGGATATTGCAAGTAAATTGCTTAATTTTGGCCGTGCCTCAGCCCCTGCCTTGGGCGAGAAGGAGAGAGGGAGAGGCATACCGATTCCCTCTCTTAGGCCTCTCTTGTTTTGTTTTATTGCGCCTTGGGGTTGCAGCTTTGCTCGAGCTGGGCCCTGGGCTGGGGCGGACGGGGGTGGGCTACGCGGTCCGTGCTTGAGGTTGACGTTTTCGGGCATGACGATTTCATTTGCATTTTATGATAATTGAACTTCATAAATATGTCACGGCAGCATCTTAAAAGTGCCAGCGGTAAGTACACACACCGTTTGCTGGCTGAGCTAAGGGCCGGGCTTCAGCATGCCATGGTCCTGGCCTGCTCTGCTCGCACCTCTCTTCGCAGCGACTCGGTGGCGTCATGTGCTTCATAATTATTTTGAAGTGTTGTCGTTAATTTGAAATACTTATGGGCAACGGGCTGGACCATAAACTGCTGAACCAAAGTGGATTACGTTTAGATTTTAAATATGCTAAATATATGGTATTAGTATGGCTAAACAGCATTGGGTCGCCCTTTCGTCTGATTATCATTATGAGGAAAGGGGAGACGTGCGTCTCACTCTTTGCAGTAAGCATGGAGAGGCGTGTGGGCTGTGCAGAATGCTAATGCATTCCGTGGCAACGTGTTGGACAACCCTTGAGGTATTCGTTCTTTCTGCTGGTTCCCAAAGTGAGAGCCAATTACTGGAGCAATGGAAGGAACTGCCGCGGAACATTTCGCACACATTCCAAACAACATAATCAAAGCTGAAGTCGCAACCCCTTCCCGACATCACTGTAACAGCCGACAGCATTTAACACCTCATTAGAATCGGGAGTCCTCCGTATGGCCGTGCAGCAACTGCCATCCATTCAGCAGCTACAACTATTCAGCGGCGCCATGAATAAAGTCGGGCATAAACAGGATATATGACCACAAATCCCAGCGCCTTGCAGCGGCAATGAATATTAATGAGATGTCATCAGTCTTTCGTCAAATTAAAACGCACAGCGCAGCGGTCCAGAACGGGAGGCAGCCAAAGGACCAGCTCAGGCTGTGACTTCTGCTGGGACTGAGTCTGAGTCTGAGGCTGCGCTCCTTGCTGCGCGCACATCTTGCGGTAACTTTTCTAATTGTTGCCAGCACACAACACGAATAAATCAGTCGGAAAACAAGCAGTTGTTCGCGCCGGAAGGGTGCCGAGTAGTCAAGCATATCCTTAACTCATTCTTCACCCTAGCCCCCACCCGTCCATCTGCTTATCCTTCTGATGCAGCTTCTGCTCGCCGGGCCGTGAGGAATTTTCGGCAATTTGTTGTGTAGCTGTTGAGTATTCCATCAGACGGAAGGCCGAATCTCAACCCTTGAGCGTCACCTTCGCCGTCATACGTCAGCACACTATCATCATCCTTGTTTACACGCATAATTATCTCCGTGTGCTTGCGCGCGCGCCTGTGTGTGTGCCGGATTCCGGGAATTCCACCTACACAAGAGTAGCGCAGGTCTCCGCGAGGCCAAGTTGGCTTCGTCTTGCGGTTTCGCTGGCTGCCTTCAGCGATTTAATGCCTCGTGACAGATTTCTCACTTGAACCCAAAATGACGGCCGAGTCGCAATTTGACGCTGATAATATGTTAATGAGGTTTGTTTATTTGATTTATATTCCCCTTGTCAGCTCGCCGCAAGTCGACAGCAGGTCTGCCGGGCAGCTTCTGCTTCTGCTTATCTAAATCGACCTTAAGTGGAACTTAATCGCAGCAAGCTGTGTCTATTCGATAAATACTATTCCTATTCCGTCAACCTCGAGCCTCAGTTTGCGCCAGTCAGCAATTGCCTTACTAAAGGAAAGCATCAAAATTTCATTTGAAACCGTCAATATACAATAACAAAGATAAACGTAAGTCCAACATCGCCCTACGTATCTAAATCGACCTTAAGTGGAACTTAATCGCAGCAAGCTGTGTGTTTATCATAAATACTATTCCGATTCCGTCAACCTTAGGCGTCAGTTTGTGCCAGTCAGCTATTACCTTACGAAAGGAAAGCATCAAAATTGCGTTAGAAACTGCTGAAGAAAAACGTAAGTCCAACATCGACCTACGTACACAGCGTCCTCCTCAAAATCAAATCCACCCCACGCAGAATTCGCCATGATCCGCTTGAAGCAAATCGAGGATGCCAACGCCTACTCACGCGCCAAGAAGCAGGTGCGGAACAGCTTCGTCCTTTTCGCAGTGATGTGTGCTGCCATCAGGATGACTCCTTATTTACTGCGAAAGTTCTGCTAGTAGTGAATGGAAGCTGCGCGACCAGCCGGGGATATAGGAGCAGGGCATTCATTTTCGAGAAAATTTTTCGGTTTCACATATTAACGTTTCCAATAAATCATGCTGTACTTGATCATGGATTATACAACATCTGGAAAGTCAAGCCCAATTGTAGGTGGTCCATCTATTAGAATATGCATTCGGCTGTTTGTTGTGCTGCTGTCCTGAGCCAGGGGGTCAGTTTGGGCGCACTCTGGCCCTGTGCCCGTGGTGGACCCGCCTCCGTGGCCCCATTAGCCGTGGCTGATGCTGGCGCACATTATTTCTCGCCCAGCACGTGTTTGAACCGCAAACAGATGAATTTCTGCTGTGGAGAAGCGACGACGAATTATGAGCCACTCAGCGCACTTGCGCGCTCCGAGCCGAAGGAGCAGCAAGTGGCAGGCAGATAGTCCTGCGGGCGGTGGGTCGGCCGGGAGGCTGTGCGTTCGCTCGCTACCAACTGCAATTCGTCCTCCGGGTCTTTTTTGTGTTAATAATAAATAAACGTGGCTCGACGGGCTGCAGAGCTCTGGGCGCACCTTTGTGCTCGTGTTTTGGACACCGGAGCGCATTTTAATGGACGAATGCAACTCCGGCTCCGTCGCACCCTCCTCCTCCTGTTACCCAAATAAAGGGCCTGCGGCACACCTTGCGCCAGGCACCACCTCAGCTGCATGTGTGTGTCACTCCATGCTGCACGCTCGACCCGAACCCGGGCCCAGAGCCGTGCTCCGGCACGCTTGAAATACGGCATTTGCTCGTCCATCTTTTGATTTAGCACCGACATAAAAATGATTTATCAGTGACATTAAAATAATGCACACTGCGGCGCATTTTATGTGCGAATGGATTTTCGCGCCTTTTTGTTTTCCCCGCCCCGCCTCATTTGCCGCCCATCGCTGTCTCCTGGCCCACCTGCCACTGCCCCCGTGCCGTGTCACCGCTCACTCGCATTGCTGCTGCACATTGCAGTTGAACCTGGACTCGTTCCCCAGAAATACTCTCTCGCAATCACTCTCTCTCGCTCTCCCTCTCTCTTTCTCTCTCGCTCTCTCTCTCTCTCAGTGTCACCCCTTTCTGTCTCTTTCTAGCCCCTACTCTGTTCCGCACAGAGCTGTCCGTCCGTCCGTCGGTCCGTCAGTCGTTGTATGCTGCCGTCAGCCAAATGTTTTACGGCCGAGGTGTTTGTGACTCGCTGTGCATGTGTGTGTATGTGTGTATGTGTGCGCGCTCGCTGTTGAACTCTGCACCTATCCGCAGCTAGCCGGAGATTCATAAATGTAAACTTTTATGCGATTATCGCGCTCTCTTTCTCGCTGCGTGGCTCGGCACATTTTCCACTGCGTTGTGCACTTCAAAGAATCTCTGGACTCTGAAGTTAAAATAAATCAAATATAATACTTACCTGTAATAGACGTGCTCATTGTTGATTTCTCAATTCATAAAGAGAAGAGGATATGGCGAATACATCGGAATACATCATTAGGCTCTCCGCGTTCACTCCCGTTTCGCTCAGTGCATTTGCTACTATGTATTTGAAATGTGCCATAATTTGCACCCAGATGTGTGACAGAGCAGCCGAGCCAAACGGGCTGGCAATCAAGCGAGGATGCAGCTCGGCAGCCACTTCGCCCCACTGGGGCCAACATATGCCCTCGTGGGGCTGGGAACTCATTAGAGCGGGCGTCGCCTATGCTGCGTGTGTGTGTGTGAGTGAGCGTAGAGCAGGCGCAGATATGAGACAGATACGAGGGACGTGGACATGCATGCACATCTGCAGACGCCGCTGATTGCCCGGCCACGGACGCAGCTTGGCCAGTTGGCAACGTCAGCATAATTTCCTGATGCTAAATGCCAAACGCAGAGCCCGGGCAAGCGGGCTCTCGGCGAAGCGGCGGAGCGGCGGAGAGTGGAGGCAGTAACCGAGCACTTAAGCCCTTCTGGTGCTGCTGGCATTCGACGACTGTCCACTGACCGACTGCCACGGCACGAGCTCGAATGGGTTACGGTGTCCGGGCTCGGAACGGGCACAGAGACTGGGCCTGCGACTGGGATTGGCTGGAGCAGTGATAGTCTTAGTTGCGGATGCGGTTGTTGTTCTTGCTGCTGTTGTTGCCGTTGTGGCTCTGTGTCATTGTCTCGCGCCTGCACTAAGGCCATAACCAGAGCTACGACCCGAAGCGGGATCTACGGCGGGAGCCGTGGCTGCAGCCGGAGCCGGAGCCGGAGCTGGGCAATTTAGAGTAGCGCACACACACCTGTTTTGGGTAATTTATCTCGAAGAATTATTATTTCAAATATTTTGGGGCTGCGGACTGAGGCAGGCCCCACGTGGCCCCCAGGACGACGCAACCAAATAAAAGGATTTTAAAATGGTCATTTGATATGAATTATGCGCGCTGCTGCAATTACACAGCCCACACCGGCGTGCCACGCCCCGCAGCCCACTCACGTCCTCCCACTGTCCGCTTGATGCCTTTGTCTGGCTGTGATGCGGTTGTCTGCGGCGCTTAGATGGGTGCAGCTGGAGCTGCAACTGCTTATCGGGCATGTCCTGCTCGCCATGGCATTCGCTCCTGGACTTCATTGTTAAATAATTAAATCAGCTGCGAGACTAATATATTTCTCTTAATTGCGAGCCAACTGCCAGACTGTGCGCGCATGAGAAACGCGCCGGCCATTTGGTCCATTTCTGATTTATGCCACGCCGATAGACGACAATAGTCGACGTCATGCATATGCAGCATTATATATGGATGCCCGCGTATCCTCTATATAGCAGTTGCTAATGGGCCGGCGCTATGATATATCGCCCGAGAGCGGGCCAGAAGATCCTTTCGCTGTTGGCCTGGCACACAGATTGCGGAGAAGCAGTGGCAAGAAATAATTAGAGGTTTCCAGTGTAATAAAAAGTGTCAAATGGCGTAGTGTATTTATTCAAATATAACATTATAATATTATAATATAATTCCCTTATACATCAAATTCCCTTCTGCAATTGGATTCTCTACGGCAGCCAAAATAATCAACGGAAAAATCAACAAAAAGGTTAAAAATAATTGCACCCAAATCTTCGTTTGTTTGAGGGAAGCGAACGGGGCGGGGCAGGCCAAAGAGTTGGCATACAAATTGAAAAAGAAATGTAAAAATAATCGGCTATAAATTTAGCAAAAGTGTCGAAAACGGTTCAAACACACACACACACACACACACACACACCCGTCGCACACATATTCACAAAAACACACGCGGAAATTTGGCCGCGCCAAGAACTCATAGTTCAATGTCCTGTGCAGGCAAGGACTGCCAATGAGAGGAAGAGAGAGAGAACGAGAGGGAGAGCAAAGTTCGCAGTAGCAACCGCATTTATAATAAATTGAATTGCAATAACTCAACTTCAATCAAAAATCATAATTCATGGATTTCGACAGGCAGAACCGCTGGCGAACCCGTTTCGAGCTGGCGGCTTCCTTGGCGTGCGAGGTCCTGCCAGCCATGCCCTTGCTCAACCTCTCCTTTTTTTCGAATTTTCCCTATTTTGTTGGCGGTGCATTGCATTGGCTGCGGCTCAGGGCGTCGCAGCTGAAAATTATAAATCTGCGCTTTGACATGAAGATGCAAGTGAAGTGAAAGAGGGGCATGGGGAGGGAAGGCCAGGAGCATACTTGGTCTGCTACTGAAGACATGAATTTATAGACGAAGACATAAATACAAACGGAGCCATCGAAGTCGAAGCGAAAGGAACGACTGGCCAAAGACACTAAAAACACACAGAGGAAAGTGCGCGCGAGCAGAGCCCAAGGAGGCGGAACACGCTCGACGCCCATAAATATCCTTGCGCCTTGTAGTTGCAACTGTTCCGGCCAGGCAGACGGCAGGCGGCAGGCGGCAGGCGGCAGGCTGCAGGAGCCCCTACTCCGCGTTCGCACTGATGGAACGGGCCTTTTAGGTGAAAATAATCACCGCTTCACATGAAATCATTTTGCGCCACAAACTGCCAAAGCGAATGCAAGCAATGCCCCGCAAGGAGACGGAGCGGCACGTGGAAACAGACGGCCGGCGCAGGATGTGCGAGGATCTGCACGACGAAGCAGCAAAGCCATCCACATTCAACTGCTCCGAATGCGAACGATATAAATTCAGGTTCTGTCCTATCAAGGACAAACAAATCAAAAGCTACAACTTCGGCAATCGTTTAAATGATTTCTCGCCTTGATTTCGGAAGAGTCCTGGCACGCCGAAAAGGAACAAAACTATTTTTTAATGACACCACGAATGTGCTTAAAGAGACAATTGCACATTGTCTAAATAAAACCATGGCCACTCGGAAAGCCCAGCAGAAGGACTGCGCTTTAAGCTACGGGAAACAGATTAATGAATCACGAATAAGGCAGTCTTATCCTAGAGGTGGAAGGATTCCAGAGCAAGCTATTCGTTGGAATATATAAGAATATGGAATGTGGAATATCTAATTATCTATAGAGAACTCTTTTAGGCCTTTAACAAAGAGTTACGACGGGTTACTTTTGATCTGCCTCTAACAAACAAATGGACACGTCAGTGAACTAAGGGATAGCTTCAGCAGAACTTCGCTTTGGATTGCTCTCCAAGAGTATTTTGCTCAGTATATCTCAAACTGAACGAGATTTATTCCAAAGAAAGTCCTGGTTAGCCTTCTAATGCTGCCCCTAGAGAGAGAATCCCTCCGGCAGCTCAAAGGGGGATTCCTTCAAGGGGAAGTTTATTGGAAATGTGCGTTTTCAAATTGGATTTATAGCTGCTAAAGGTTTCAATTGGCTGCCCGTGAAATTTCCCATATATGTGAACATACATATATATTCAATGTCGAATACATTTTCAAAAGCCCTTTGCACTAAATGGTTAATCTATAAGTTATGTACCACAAACCAAAAATATATAACAATGGGCATTATAATACTAAGCACAATACTAAGCCGAAGAATTGCGGAAAGCGTGCACATAATTTCTTCGCGTTTCCGCCGCCTTATTGAAAGAAGAAATGTAAAACAGGGAAAGGAGATAGCGAATATAGTCCGAAAAAATTCATCTACTCCAGCACAACGACGCCTGGACACACTTTTCGCACTGTTCTGCAAAAGCAGAAGGCGGGATCATTAAAGTAGGAAAAACAGTCCCATAATATAATTAAAAATAAACCGAGCTCTATTTGCACTTTATGATTATTGTTTTGTTAAAGCTTCCAGCTTTTGATACATTTGTTTACCCCAAGGAATTTCCTATTATTCCCGTTTTTTCTGTCCTGGCAATATTGAGAGTGGACTCGGAGCTGCAGTTAAAAGTTGCCATGATTTCGCGCACCTTTTCGCCTTTTTTATTGTTTCCTAGCAAATATTTTAATGTTTATTTATATGTAGATTTTGGGTTGGCTTTCAGGCAGGCGGGAGGGCAAAAAGGACTCGACGCAAGTCTGGCGGATGCTTGGCGCCGTTTGACCATAGTCAAAGGATCGGTAGCTACCCATTTTTTTCTGCCGTCTCCTGTCATAAAAAAGGACTCGCATTATGGCGAATATATAAAATTTGCAACAAAACACCTTTGCCAAGCAGTAAAAAAGGATACTTCACAAAGGTCGCGGAAGTAATTTACAATTTGGACAACGCCAACGTGAACACAAAAAAGGCACAAAATCAGACGGCCTGGCAAATGTAGTGACAGGATCTGGATCTGGGCAGAGAAGACTGGGGAGGCATTGGGATCTGTCTGGTCGCAGCGCAAATTGACAAGATTTATTTTCAATTAAAAACAAACGAAACGCGACGCACATTATCCTTTTCGGGCTGCGCGCAGACTAGCGGGACGAGTATTCAAACAGTCAAACAAACATTTTATTGGCAGCGTTTTATGTGCTGCTCAATTTGACAATAAATCAAAAGCCGGCCGCCGCATTTTCATTTTCACATTTCCACATTTTCACGAAATGTCGTGTCCTGGCCAACTATTGTGGGCACTCGCTGCGTGCGAGGCGTGCAAGGACGGCGCCACCCCTAAGCCACAGCGCATGGCGCGTTGATGAATTACGAAGGACATG
>JABVZX010000053.1:638026-650073 GCA_020883565.1 Drosophila pachea
CAGTCACGGACTGGGAAGTCGCACCTCACTGACCCCCACCATGAAGAGGAACAAAAAGAACTGGGGCAGCCGGGAGCGATCCAGCATGAGTTTTCTGATTGTCATTCTCTTCTTCGCTGTCTTCGGCCTTATCATATTGACAGAGGTAAGTGGGGGAAGGAGGCCAGCAGACCAGTTAAGAGAGGGCGCAGGCTATACATATAATCTATCACTATAATGATCACTGTATTTAGGAACAACCAGGTATTGGATTATTTCAATCATAATTTATTATTTGGGAGGTATACATGAAAGCTGAGGGGAGTTAGTTTCGGCTTAGGGTCTTATCATTTTGTGGTATTAAGAATAGATAATATTTTAATTTACAAAATAATCTGCCGATATTCTACTTTCAAGGATCGCAATGAAATGGATTAAGAATTAACTCAATGAAGTGGATTAAGAAATAACTCATACATGATTAAATAAAAGCTTCGGGCTTTTACATTTAATGTGTTAATAATACGATCCATTCCGTTCCTTGACAATTTTTGAAATAATTCAAAGAAAACAAATTAGTCATTCGCCAGTTTCCATTTACTTCGGCATGAATATTTATCACTTCTATTGTTTCCCCACTCAACTCTGGGCTAGTAAGTGTGTTTGGCTGGAGCGTGGATTTTTGATTGCATTTGGGACCCATTATAAATGCAGCGTGCAATTAATTACGGCTCCAAACGTTGATTAAAATGGCAAAAGAGGCAGCTAGAAATTACCTTAAGGGGGCCGAGCGTCCACCCTCGCGAATTAATGCGATTTTTGGTTTTTGTTCCGCAGGTTTTTATGATCGACGAGCGCTCGCACAGCGGGCTGATGGCCATGCGAGCGGGCGGCGGGGGCGGGGCGAGTCTGGGCGGACGCCTGGGCGACGCCATGCCGGATTATGATAATGTTAAGGTAAGTTTTGTTATGCAAATCCAGCGTGCAATGCCAGCGATGCCAGCCGCCAAATGGTCAACAATGGTTCGCCCGGCTGGTGTCAACTGCAAGAGCGGGGCGTGCCAGCTTAACTATAACGCCCATTTTTATAGTCGCAAGTTGTGACGAGGCCGTGGGAAAACAAAAGATGTTGCCGCTCGCCATATTTCGCAGCTTACCTTTCGGTTTGCGGCAGCCGAGAGATTTGCATATTTAAGCAACCGGCATAGCGCATAATGCATATGATTCACTTCTCTTCCTCTTTTAGCCTTTTTTGGCATACAGAGAGGAGATTTATTTGCAGCCAAAGCTGATTGCTCCGAGAGCACAGCCCGGAGCCAAGTAAGGTGTTTGGCATACCAAATGTTTCAGTCAGCGGGCATTTCTCGCCATAGCATTATTTCGATTGGATAGATACATATATATATATATAGTAATCGAATATCTTTTTATTGTTCGGCTTTGATTGGCCATCGCAGGACGACTACGATCTGGATGAAAGCATTCTGAGTGATAATAAATTAGGTTTTATACAGTTCCGTGACAATAAACTTAAAATTCAAGGTGAGTGGGAAATGGCGATAACGACACACAATGCTTGCCAAAATGCAATCAATGACAGCCAGGACTGAGATAACAATGGCTCGAGTGAAGCTCATCGTTTCCGTCATTTCGCAGAAGCCGCAGGCGCCGATGGCCAGCGTCCACGCTATGCGGGCATGCTGCTGAACGGAGCTGGAGCTGGCGGTGGCACGGGCGCGGGGGCGTTTGGTGTGGGCGTCGCTGGAGCCAATAACGGGCTGAGTATGCCATTGATACCCTGGGGCCAGCTACTACCCGCCCAGGTGGAGGAGACGCTGCCCCATTTCCCATTTGGCACTTTGCCCAGTGACGGCGGCTGGCAGGTTGTCAATGGCACTCGCTTCAAGTTCTTTGTCTACTCTGCCTACTTCGATCGGCGCGATGGAGCACGCCTGGTGCGCGTCGTTGGCGCAACCAAAACACGAGGTCCAGAGCGTGTCTGGTGCAGGTTCTGGTACAGACCGACGACACACAATGCCAGCGAGGCGGCATCCTCTTCGGCAGCACGTGCCAAGTACACCTCAGCCACGGTAATGGCTCGCGTCAAGGTGAGTGCCTCGCAACAATCAAAGTCCAATTACCTGTCCACTTCGTTTCCTTAAGAGCCTTACAAATGTAAAAGGCAGTTTTCAGGAAGAGACTGAGAAGCTTATCTTCGCAATGCAGTAAGATTTCCGAAATTGTTTAGATTTTGGCTGAAATGGTCGCCATTTTGATGCACTTAAATTCTCACTTCCTTAGCAAGCAGGTGCGCTTAAGTGCTAACAAGCAGTGCGCAAGCAGTCCATTTACCAAGCAGTTTATTGTGATTGTGCACTTTTCTTAGCCTACTCCTCAATTTACACCACAAACAATGTTTTTTTTCCAGCGCAACAAGTCCTAGCCAATTTACTGGTTTAATGGGGATGGGAAAGGATAGTGGCCACATTTTCGAATCAGAAATTGGACAAGTAATGTGTAAAATAGGGCCGAGTTGTTGCTGAAAGTCGAACCTCCCACCTCCCAGACTCCCCTATTTCACTTTTCGGACGCACACTATCACAATAGTGTAGCCAATGTCTACTCAATTGGGATTGTCTGTGGGCTATCGATTTGACTTTTCTTTTGACTTTGTTCAACTGGCGTTTGGTCCAACTGATAATTAGCCAGGTAGTCAATTAACGAGAGACACAGTGCAGTAGAGCTCTCAGAAAGGTTGCCGCTTGCTCCCTTTGAACAATATAAATATATGAATGAATGCATCCCAAACTAATATATGTTAACGCTTGCTAGGTGATTCGCGAGAATTGGAATCTGAAATACAGCGCCTGCTTCGTGCTATGTCCGGTGCGCGCGCCCTTGGAAGTGCCACAGTACGTGAGCGTGGTGTCCAGGCTGCGGGCCCCGCCCGGCAACCTTATAACGCTGCGTAACACAGACAAGGATGCCGACTTTGCACCGCCGGCGAGCAATCAAAGCGCCAGTGGCAGCAGCTCAAAATCGGCTACCCGACCGCCCGCGCCGCAGGCACCACCCAGCGGCGAGCAGTTGCCGGATCGCTTAGCGGTTTGTGTGAAGCCCTTCCACTTCAGCTACGACCAGGCTCTGTATCTGATGGAGTATCTGGAGTTCTACGCCCTCTTGGGCGTTTCGCACTTCACGTTCTACAACCATACGCTGGGCCCGCACGCTTCCTGCGTGCTGCAGAGCTACCAACGGGGCCAGGTCCCCGGCAATCTAACCGCTTTCGACTGGGAACCCTTGCAGCCCGCCGAGACGGCCAGCAACGCGACACCGCGTGTGCTCAAGTCTCTGCACTACCAACGACCTACAGTCAGCATTCTGCCTTGGAATCTGCGCATGCGCTCCCAGAAGGAGATCCGCACGGAGGGTCTCTTTGCGGCGCTCAACGACTGTCTCTACCGGACCATGTATCGCTACAAGTATCTGGCGCTCGTAGATTTGGACGAGTTCATTGTGCCCCGATATGCGGACACGCTCAACGACCTCTTGAGGTGAGTATCCCCATCCGCGATGTGCATCCCATTTGCAGTTTGATGCGCTCCTTTGCCCCCGACAGCTCGCTGAACAAGAGGTTTCGCAACCGGAACACTGGCGCCTACTCGTTCCAAAACGCCTTCTACTACCTGCAGTTCGCAGACGACCCCCTCGCCAGCTCTGGCATTCCCGGCGGCAGCGAGCAGCTGGCCAGTGTGCGTGCCTCTTTGGTGACCCAGCGGAAGACGCGGAGGTGAGTGGTGACTGGGGGGTGGACGGGGCACGTTTGACAGACCTAACTAAGCTGAATGCACCCAACAGACGCTACAAATTGCATCCGCAGAAGCAACGCTCCAAATACATTTGCAGGCCGGAGGCCGTGGTCGAGGCGGGCAACCACTTTGTGTGGGAGTTCGCGCCGGGCATGGGCTCCTTCAACGTGCCCCCGCAGGACGCCATACTACAGCACTATCGGGTGAGATGCACGCTGCTCCCAGAGAGAGCCATACTCCCGAATTCTGTTAGTTGTGGAGAGGTCTGTAATGCAGTCTGTATTCCGATAGGTCTGCGAATTCGGCGGCAACGATTGCATAAAAGCGCCCTCCATACTCGACCGTACAACCACCAAGTATGTGAACCGGCTGGTGCAACGGGTGGATGCCGTCTATAGGCATCTGCGGCAACGGTGCGATCTGCCCGCCCTTCCGACGCTGCCCAAGCACCCCAGTGTCCAAGCGGAGCAGCCACACAACGAGAAACCAAAGTTACTACAGAAGATGCGGGAATCGAATGGCCAGCAGGCACGGCAGGCTAAGAAGGATCCGGAGCAGAAGCAGCGGAAGAGCGACAAGGAGGAGACGGAGCAGAGGCGGCAGCTGGAGCCGCCCAAATTAACAACGAGTGCCATAACGAAGCAACAGCAGGCTAGTCAGACCATGACAACGAGGAATCCGCCTAAGGATCCGACCACAGCGGCTGCCAAGACGACAGCAAAGGAGCAAGTCAAACAGGTGGCGCCATCTACAAACATGCGCAAGCGACGCAAGCTGATCGTCTTCGAATTGGATGATATGGGGGTGCCCATTGCTCGAGTCGAATACCACTGAGAATTGGCTTTGGTTGGCGAGATACAGGCTTAGGCGCGATTGTGCCAAAGTGAAAGTGCTTCAATTAGCAGCGATTAGAGCAGAGCTTCGTCGTTTTGGGTAGTTTTAGCATTTCGGTTGTGCCGCTTCATTTTGCTCAATGAGAGGCCTGCAACTGCCTCATATTCTATGAAGAGAGGGAGGAACGGTATGAACGATTTCAATACTTCGATTTGCCACGATACTAATTGTATATCAAAACTATATTTACCAACATTATTGGTTGTCCTGAATGTGGTGTCCATGTATAACGAAATTATTCCTATGCCATGTCAAACTGTTAGCTTAAGTTTAGTGTAAGAGCCAAAAGCTAAAATACAATCTCCCAGTACTGTTAGTTATATGTATCGATTCATCGATTGCTATTCGCGTCAGTATTTGCTCGAGAACTCAGCCCCTTGAACAACTGATAGACTCTACACTTAGCTAGTCCCCAACACGGATACTACTCAATTGAATAATCAACAAAATCGAATTTTAAATGCTTCAAATATCGCACCGATTTGTATATTCTTTGGCTTCAGCAGCGAAAAGCAAACAGCAAAAGTAAAATCTATTGAAATATATATACATCTATATGAAGCTATACAAAGCATCTAGACGTAATGCTCAGTAGTTGATAAGCGACAACACGTAACCGATTATATGGAAAGTGTTTTCAAAAACTATCAATAAAATTGTGTGCAGATAAAGACTTTTAAAACGTTGCTGTTTAGTCTAGTTCAGCACCAGTGTGTGGTGTACCTCGGTACGAAGTGCACGAGAAGCTCCAACGAAGGAAATCCCAACGCATTCCAAAAGCTCCACCGTACTCAGAATGCTTTGCAAGCGTGTATAAAGTGTGTTATAACAGTTTGTTTCGCTTGTATGTTCGTATAACAATTGAGTTGCACTATGCTTGCAATCCAAAAGTTTCGTCATACTTCGCAAACGTGTATAAAGTGTGTTATAACAGTTTGTATAACAATTGCACAATTGCTATTGGCGAAGTCGCCCATATAACAGTCGAAAAGGGTTGGGGAAATGTACTATAAAAGTTTTAGTCGCTCGCATATTTGTATAACAATTGAGATGGACGAAGCATTTAGTAGAGTCAAATTCATAATTAGAACAGTTATGGGAAATTTCCCAATAGTAGAATAGTAGAATAGTAGATAGGGAAATGATTTGAGTGCATCTGAATAGCGAACTTTAGCCAGCCAAATAATTAAGTATTATATTCATTCCATTCAGAAGCTCTATCTTTTCCATTTATTTTTGTATCTTAAGACCGTTGGGCGTTGAGTTTTTATATGTGAACAGGCTTTAGAAATGATTTACAGTCTCAAATGCGTGCAGTTACTTAAGCGTAACAGACGCCGACGTTTAAATATTAGCAGACATGCAAGTAATTAATCTATTTATTCGGTTGAATATAATAGATTGATTATCAATAAAGAAATTATGTACACCTGTGTATACTGATCCGAATTGCATGGGTTTTCAATGAATGACATCCGAGGGCCGGCTTTACGGAGAACGAAGCGAATTACAGAAAATGCAACAGGAAGCAAAATGACTTAATGCATTGCAATTGCCGCGGCTGTGAAAGGACTCGCGAGCAGCCAAGGACATGGTGTTGTCAAACTGGCCACGGGGACCGGGCTAACGGTAATGTTCCGCTTTCGGAACACCGACGCGCTTAAGCAGGCGACGCACGTGGCGCCTGGGTCAGCGGAAAATGGTGAATAGTGCAGCGGCCAACGCTGAATGCCTTCATAATTGCTGCGCCAACCAAATGGTAATGCAAATGAAAGTGGAGATGGAGATCGAAAATTGCACGCCGTAATCAACCGATTTTTGCATCGAGTTAAGAATTTTATTGTGCTCTATTTAATTGCCCACCACCAGAATTTTGCTGTAATGCTATGTCCACTACTTTGGACAAGGTTCGTTTGCTTAAGATGTACCTTGTTCACTGCCGCCTTCGTCAGTGGATGCTCCGCTATCGGACGATGTAGTCTCGTCCGTAGCTTCTTGGGCGCTGGTTGCCCCAGTTGTTGAGGTGGATTCCGCATTGGGATAATTCGTAATAATAGTGTCGATGGCTTTTTCACACTTCTCCTTGTCTGCTGTCATTTTCCCGATATAATAGTCCACATTTGCAGCAGCATTTTCACCCGCCTTCAGCAGACGTATGCTCTTCTTCTCAATGGCTCGAAGGTCGTTTGGGGAATTGTTTAGACTCACGGCCAACTGGTTTATTTTGCTTGAGCAGCGTCCCGGGCTCATAGATCCTTCCAGGCATTTGGTCATCACATTTATCATTGTCCTGGCGTTGCGAGTGTTGGTACTGATTTTGTCCTTCACCTCGGTCTCAAACTGACTTGCTTGCAACTCGAAGGTGTTCTTTGTGCTTCCCAGGATCCTCTTATTACGTTCCGCGACCAGCTTGATGATATCCTTCCCTTGCCGCACGCCACGTGCATTACTGTTTTCGCTCAGTCGCGTGAGCTGCGTGGTTTCCCAATCTGATAGCTCTTCGAGGGCACTTGAGACTGTTTCGCTCGGACTATCCGCAATCTGAGTGTTTGTCTCTTCAAGTAGGGTACTCAGGTTTGCAGCAGCCGAGTGGAGAATTTTGAGTGCATCGAGACCGCTCGTTAGTGCAACCTTCTTGGGAGACTCCTCTTCCGCTTCTATCTTTTCACTGAAGTATGTGATATTATTATTGAGATTGGTATTCGCTTCGGTTAGACTAGCGATTAAATTGTTGGATATCACGCTCGACGTAGTTTCACTTTGACTGTCAAGATTTCTCTTTGATCTCCTAAATAATCCAGGAATGCTTTTTCCAGGCCGATACACGTTGGCAGCGAACTTTCCCAGAAGCGACGAAGAGCCTTCGTTAGTTTCTCCAGCTCCATTCTCGGATTTCTGGTTGGGTGCTCCGTCATCGGACTCAGCCGATGAGCTCTCGCCCCCTTGCTGTGCGTTCCTCTCAATGATTCCGGAAATCTCCCTTTCAGCATCGAGCTTATCTCTGGCCAGTTGCTGGAGCAGTTGAGCTACTCTCGTGCTAGCCAACCCACTTGCTTGGGCAACCGCTTGGCTCTTCTGCAGCAGAGATTGCAGTGCGGCTGCGCCGCGTTGCACCTGCAAGTTATATAGTAATATGTCTGATCTGTACTGGGGGTACTTGGAGTTTGATAGAAATGCCCGCATCGCATAGCTCAGGAGATAGGCATATTTCTTGTAGACCGCAACCGATACTTTCAGCAGCTGCTCTTCGAACTCACTCTTTGCTTGCTCCAATTCACGCAGAGCCTCGAGAAAATCATCGGTATAGCTCTGAAGGAGGCGTCCGATGACCCCTGACGCCTCCTCCACACCAGCTCCATTGGAACCATTGTCCACAAGCTGCAGCTGCACGTCCTTCCATTCCAATAAATCATTGAGCGTGGCATTGACTTTGTCGCTGAGCTCGTCGGCCAGATTATTGCTGATCTCGGAAAGGGAAAGCCTGAGGTCAGAAGCCGTCGAGTTCAGTTTCCTCAATACTGTTAGTCCGGCGTTCAAAGCACTATCGCTGCCTGAGCCCTGGTACTTGTTGACCTTCTCCTCAAGATCTAAAATGTTGCTGCTCAACACATCCGTCAATTGCCCAAGGCCACTAATAATAACTTCGGATGCTGCCACTGACAAGTCTTTCGCTAATTGCGTGATATCCTTCACCAACTGAGTCTGGGAATCATATATATTCTCCAATATAGCCTTGCTGAAGTCAATGCCGTCCCGCGTTGAATTGAAAAGTTTTGCGGCAAGACTTCTGCTGCTTTCGCTCAACTTGAGCAATAACTCGGACGCGTCCTCAGACTCGTCATAGGTTGAGCCGTCGCCCAGGGAATTCTCTGAATCTACGTTTCCCTCATCTTCCTGGGGCAGATAAGGCGCAGGGCTTGATTGTCGGTAGAGTTCAATGAGTTCATCGAAACCTTTTTCGAAATCTAGTTTCCTTAGTCGAAGCTTTTCCCAGACAGAAGCAAGGGTTTCGGAATTCTGCACGCCTCGATTGATCACGTTCTTGCCGGCCTCAAGCAGAGCTTCCAGCTCCTCGCGGCCGCCACGCAGATTCTCAACGGCTTCGTCGATGCGCCGCTGGCATTGAAGGCTTGCCAGAAGACTGCAACTGTTCATCGCCTTAATAAGATCGTCTACGTAGGCGCTGTATGTGCTGATCTGGTCGTTCAGTTCCTGCTCGAAGAGACTTTTCTTGATCTCGAGCTCCTCCAAGACACTCTGCATATCGTCAATGAAATAGGAGAGGAACTGCGAAGCGCGCAGTTTGGCTTCCTCCAGGCCTGCTCCCTCGATCTCCCTGTCCACGCGGACGAGCTGTTCATTCTTCCATTGTAGCACGTCGTTGTACGTTTCATTTAGCTGGTTGTTCACCCTTTCGCCGAGCCTTTGATTAATGTCGGACAGATCCGCTTCCAATTTCAGGGCCACTGAACGGAGCTCATTCAGTGCAGCAAGGCCATTCTCCTGAGCTCTTTTCTTCACAAGATTCCTTTCAGAAGCGACCTTCTCGGTGAAAGTGTTAATGCTTTCCGTCAGTGTTTTCAATAGACTGCTGAGGCTGAACGATAGGGATTTCGAAAGGGCATCGGATAGACTCTCCCCTAAGCTGGTAATATCGTTGAAGAACTCCTTTTTGCTGTTCAATCGGTTTATCACAAGGTCCTTGCCAACGGCCGCACCGTCCTGTGTGGCAGTCCTCAGTCCCTCGATAATGCTCTTGCCTCCATCCGCCAGATCGGACCAAATGTCCTTGAATATATCAAAACTGGGCTTGGCCCGTATGCCGCTTGCGCATAGGCACACAGCCAGCAGTAGGAGAGCTCCCCTGATCGACTGCATCTTGTCCGCTGAGCTTCCCCTTGCAATTTCCGTGGCTTTTATATCGAACGCCGGACGGCAGAGCCCGACTATTTGATCGCGGTGTTTAGTTACGTGCTGTGCCTCAAATATTGAATCAGCTGAGATGCTAGACGCTCTCGTACTTGATCCATCATTGTGCGGCCGGGCTTGGCCGCTGATCGGGTTGGGCGGAGCTGCAACTGCATCCACATGCGCCAGAACAAACAACGTTAAACAGTCGCTATAAATCTGCACAGAGCTTAACGAATTTCCTTGCGTAAGCCATCAATCGATATCTGCGAAATTGCATACGGTATATATTACTGTTGGAATTTCCGTTTTTGACACCATTTCGCTCTGCAGCGCAGCTTCCAATCGCCGTATTTTATATGGGAAATGGTATAAATAATGGTATAGTTTGTCAATCGAAGCCTATTTTCTCGGGCCTGAAGCACTTTTCTCTCTTAATAAAATAAATGGAAAATAAATATGAATTAACACAGATGTCTATATAGTCTATCTTTTGATGCTTCCACATTTGTTTTGAAATTAATTTGTTGTCTTTCCAGAACTTTAATTTCAGCCTTTCGTATTATATTATTCTAGCTTCAACTACGTTACGAGTGGAATGTCTAACTGCCATTAGGCATGTTCCACATGCCAAAAGATTACATGTCTAAACGCAATTAATACAACGGCCGAACCACCAAGGGAATCGGGCTTCAGAGTGTCTCCCATGTCCCAGGCAAACGTTTGTGCATTGTGGATGGGCTGCAGACGCAAGGGTTGAGGGCCCTGTCGGAGTTTATCTATCTCTGTATTCTATGGATCGCGCTCTGCGACAAATAGCCCGGTCTGCCAGGTATTTCATTCGCATTTTGCGCTTATTGGCTAACATGCGATACTTTCTGGCTCCCCTGAAATAATTTAATTGTGAATATAGTGATACGACCCATCCTTGGGTATATAGCTGCATATCATCTTGGAATAGATAAACCGTCTGATTTACGAAAGAAGAACTTGCATTTGAACTACTCGCACTCGCTGGGAAAAACGGGATTAGCAAATACTTCACACACATCATATTATTATTGGTATTAACAGGAAAAGGGATTTATTTTCGTTTTCGTCCACCTGCGTTTTGCAACACTGCACAAGTATTTTGCGAGCAATGAGCACCCTGTGAATGCGTGTCGCCTAGTAGATGCTGGGAATGCTTTTATGCAGTTTCGCTGACCTTAGCGGCAGGAATGAATGGCCAGCCATTGAGATTGTGCGGGTGTTGGGGAAGGGTAAGGGGAAGTGGCTGCCGTTAGGCGGGAGCTGCTGGCACGAGTGCGAGTAGGTGCGGGCGCGGAGCTGCTGATACTGCTATGGCATGGCAATCGCGCCATTAAGTCATTTTGTTTCCTGTAACATTTCCGGTATCTTTTTAGCAACATCGTGGTCCGACCGCGTCTGCCCCACTCAGCTGGACGGCGAGCTCTGTAAATGCTTTTAAAGTAGGTGGCTGCCTGTTCAATTTATTGCTCCGCCAAATGTGTTGTTGTCTCTGTTGTTGTTGTTGTTGTTGCGGTCAGATGCCAGATGCAGCTGCCTCTCGAGCTGCAGCACCACATAAAGTGTTGTCCTGAAATTAACTTGCGGTTTTTATGCTCAGCACAGATAAAATTCTGGCAGCTCCGAGTATTAATGAGTTCGGCCAAGCCCCTTAAGTGTGCCAAAGGAATATCAATGCAGATTCTATTTGGTTTGTTTAAAGTATTTGGACTTGTGAACGTATGAACTGAATAAGCGGCAGAGTGGCGCAGTGGCTCATATGAGCTGCTGCCCTTTTTGGGAAAATTTTGCAATCAGAAGCAAAGTGGCGCAGCTGAAGCGTATTGGGTTGATGTCTTAGAGGTCAGAGGATTGAAACCTTGCCATGTTATCGACTCGTGACTGAGCTCTTTTCATTTTTGGACAAATTTTGTATATTTTTTGAGTCATACTCTACCCTCTCTACAAAGGATGAGTAGGTGTAGGTGCAAGGCCACAAGGCCATATAGTCAATCACTGAAGTAGTTGTGAAACAACAATAGCCTAGTTGCACTTATCCAGTCCAAAGCACAGAGGACCAGAGTTCTTCTGCTGTTGCTGCCATCAACACTAATTTGAAAACCTTCGCACAAATCTGAGTGTTGTGCGTGTAGGGATGCCTGCTGAGAGATTTTTATGTTTTTTATGCCGTTGTCTAAGTGAATCCAGCCAACAGTGAAAATATGTGTGTACATTAGTTTGGCTATGCCGAAGTCCAATCTCAGGCCCCAGTCGGCAGTCTCGGTGAGGATTCAAATGTAAAACCTATGCGAGCGGGGCAGGCGCATTGCTCATACGCCACGTTGCTCATATGTCGAGGCCAGTGCATCCTGCGGCCCCCTGGCGCACATGAGGCAGATTTAGTGTGCCAGGTTTTTAGCTTGTCGCGCTGCTGTGTGCCGATTTGGT
>JABVZX010000053.1:708985-723426 GCA_020883565.1 Drosophila pachea
TCAATTCTGACACGGTTGCCAGTGTGGCGTATGAGCAATTCTGTTTCCGAACCAGTCTCTTCGCTCTCTTCGTCAAAGTCACGTAGCAGCAGCTCGTTATCAGTCATGTCGTAAGAGAGCGTTCTATAGATATTTAGAAATGTATACGATAAATAATTATTTCTTTGAGAATGTGTAGTTATGTGGGTATATGCTTGAAAGAGAGCTATTGAGCATTAGTTCCCGAGGCGTGTTTTACAGGCGTGTCACATCTACTTGCCGACTTAAACACGAAATTCTCTCTGTGCAGTTTTTAAACAGTCATTTGTTTGTGTAGCTTGGAGCTACTCTTTCCTTTCCCACGTTTTTTTTCATAATTTTATCCAGTCGTGCTTGCCACGTTTTCGGTAGGAGCTGACGAACGCGATTCCGGACAGCACTAATTACGTTTTTATGCAAGCTACGCTAATATTTTTATTTGGGCGCGTAAACATTTATACACTCATATCATACGTATGTGGGCGATAGGCAAGTCCATTTAACCGGGTACCTCGCAAACAAACACATACACACTTATACAAGCACACTGGAGTTTCCCGACGACGTCATCTAGCAGATCCGTTTATGCATGCTTGCTTTTCAGTGTCCATTGATAATAATTGTTCATCAACCAATATTGCTGCCGGTTAAAAGTCAATCGGTATCACAATTTCTATTCTAAAACAACAACGATAACAACCCCGCACTCGTAGTTTTATGGCTAATTTGGCCAGGTCACACAAATACAGAAGAACACTAAAGAATGAAACACATGCAACCAAAAACTTCCGAATACGTCAAAAGTATTTACATTTGTTTTAAAAGCTCGATAATTTTAGGTTTTACTAATACAAATGTAAAAACTAGCTAATATTTATTGATAATTTAAAATATGTTTTTCCATGCTTCGTTTGACTTTTGTTTAATACACTGCTTTGTGGCCACTGGCCAATTGAATTAATTTAGCCAAACTGTGAAACAGCTGTTTGGCCAGTGTTGTCAAACGTCAAATATAACTTTATATCAACCGAAGTGACCGCAAATTTTAAATTTTGCTCAAACATTATTTTAAGTAAACAAAATTTCCGTAGACACCATCTTAAAGATCTCTTCTCATAATGAAGCAATAATATCCAATGAATGCTGAGCTGTGGTATATATCTAAATATATTATATATATATATTACATATGTTAATATATATTACATCTATATATTAACACAAAGTTAACATCGAGTAAGACCAATACCTGCTCCCCACACAAACCGAGCAACCAAGTGTTTTTCCGTTAAGGAATGTAGCTTTGATATTTTATGTGACTATTATATTATATAAAATGTTACATATTAAATATTTTTCTTATTTGTCTTTAAAGCTAACAGCATAAATAGAGAACGAGAATTTACAACGAGATCTTAAACAGAAAGAAAACAAGTATACACATATTAATCCAATTCTTGTTTTGCTTTTGTATAATTATAGAATACATACATGTCTTCTCAAATACATATAGAATACGTTGAAAAAATAAAAATACAAAATTTTGCTAAAACGCAATACGTTGCTTTCTCTTTTGTTTGCAGCAGCTTTTACGACATTTTAAATACATATAGATACGAGCTTTATATATAAATATACATATCTGCTTTACATATAGGTAAATTTATATATTGCGCCGCAGCATACACAGTGTATCCTATCTCCGTTCAGTTTGTAGTGTTATGTTTGAGTCTGAATTTGAATAGTTCTGTTCCAATCTGGGACGGAAATCGTCCTCGTTATCCGAATAGGAACCCACAGAACGGCAGATACTGAAATGAGAAATCAGATTCAAGTATTTAAGTTAATTTGAATAAATACGTGTCTTAATTATATATTAAAAATTTCCTCAAGGCAACAGTTTATGAATACATAATGGTAACTTGCCAGTATTTTAAGTTGTATCTGAATAAAATTGATTAGAGTTAAATGTAATGTACAAAATTTTAAGTCTAAGAACAATCTCCTAATTTCATTTCGTCTATTTATAAAATTAAACTATTAATTTTTCATAGTATACTTGATATTTGATATATATCAAATTGAATTATTTGTTTATCAACTCTATTGTTTACTAATTGTAAATGTGTGCAATGCTTTAGATTAGATGCAAATTATATTACATGTTTTTGTTACTTTACTCTTCACATTAACTATTTACTACTATGCCACATATTTTCTGTTGTTTTTAGCTTCTAATTCATACCGCTGCGTTGACGCATAACCTTCGATAGCCAGGGCTTGTGTCACGCCCGAAGGCAGCAATTGCTGAAGTAGTGCATCTTTTGCTGTATTCGCTGTCGTGGGTAGTGGCACATGATTCATATCTACCGATGAGTGGGACTCCGAGAGCTGTGTGTTAGCTACCGCTACCGTCAATCCGTTAACATGTCTAGCAGTACCGCTTAATTTCCCTCTGTCATCAGTTTCATCACGCTGTGTGCGGTCAATATAGCGTAGCGTACCAAATAGCTCCAGCAAATTGCCAAAGGTGTCGCGCATATCACAATGTCCAGTGAAATCGTAGCACAGCTGCGAGACATTCTGACGCAGTAAATAAATTGCGTACTTCGTTTGTTGAGAGGGCAGAATTGAACGCGTGTACAAAGGGAATCTGCAATTGTGATAATATGTAAAATGAAATATGCGTGAATCACTGAAATTTACATAATTTAATAGAAGCTTACTCTCTTGTTGCATATGTTAGCTCTTTAATTTCGTCCACAATACGGGCACGCGACGGCTCATAAAAAATTGGATTTCTCAACGGTCGATCCATAATGAATGCCAGCATCTGTACAAGATGTGCCACATAACCAAGCGCTGCGCTCACCGCCAGCGGGGAGACATTACCCAGCATCTGAGCGTTAGTGGCCTGCCGCGTTTCACTCGTATACTGTTCCATGTGAGGAAAAGCAATCCCACAAATGCTTAACTGATGCGCCCCCAAGCTCTTGATATTATATATCTCCTGCAGCTCTAGGATCAATGTGGAGATCCGGCGTTCCACCTTATTATATTAATAAGATTTCATTTATGATATCCATTCATAATGCATTCATATTTACCTGAGAAAGCACCTGACGCTTCTGGTTTCGCTGAGCCTGTTGTATTGGCAGCTGCGAACGGAACTCCATACGTTGTTGTTCCAATTCAAACTGTTGGTTATGTAGTTTTAGCTGTAATTCCTCACGCTGTTCACGGAGCAACTGCAACCGTTCCTGGTGACGTGCATTCCGCTCTTTGAATGTAGCTCTTTCCGTTTGGAGCAAACGCTGATTACTGCGCAACGTTTCAATCTGCTGCTGAAGCTGCTGTGCACTGTAGAGCTTAATAGGCGATATCTCTTGTTGCTCGGTAAGTAGCACAGTAAGTTTTCGTCCCATGGAATGATGGTGGTAGTTCTGGGAATGATGATGACTGCTATATGGCGACCCAGATATTGAAGTGGTTCGTGGTTTCAAGCGTAGCTCGTTGCGTGTAATACACCGTACACTAAGGCGCGCGATTTCTGTGCTTAGCTCCTCCATATCACGCAACTTTTTGAGTTGATTCCGCTGACAACGCTGCAACAGCAACAGATTATCCAAATTATAACTCCTTCGCAAGTTCGCCCGCTGACAACTCAGTTGTGCGTAGCGCATAGTACTCATTCGCAACACCGGACTACTGCTACGGCTAACTGACGGTGAATTAATGCCGTCAGTGCCGTTGTCGCTTGTCGCATTAATAGCATTATTGTCGTCATTAGCATAGCGCTGATATTGTAGATGGAGCTGGGCGTGTAAACCTTGCTCACTGACAAAAGCTGGAGAGGTAAAGTGCTCGCCATTTAGATGGAAAATCAAACAATTGGCTCGGCAATTGGCTAATGCCAAAGGCGCCAATGGAATTAGACCTGAAAAATAGACACCCCAACTAAATAGTAACTCGGGCGGCCGCGGCAGGGTGTGGGGTGTCAGCTGCTCATTCTCCAAGCGATGCGTCGGCTGTACACTGCAAATGAATAAACAACAAAATATACTGATACAATCGATTCATGAATGAAGATCAAATTCTTACCTTTCTGGGGAATCGGTTGCCTGCTCAGTCTCTTTAGGCCCATTTCCGCACTGAGCGGTTGGTTGATAGTGTGCCCAGACTTTGACACAGACACATTGCGCATTGGATTTTCGCCAGACAGCGTCGCCCGCACAGATATCCGCCCACTTTTGTTGCTGGTGACGCTGCGGCAACGCCTCGCTGGTATAGAAAGCTTCACTAGCCTTATCTGAATGCAATGTATAAAAGACAACAAGCTCAAGATCCTCACTGCCGAACTCTTCACCCATGCTAGCGTCCGGTGGGCCCTCAATGTTGAGTCCTTGTATGCGCGCCAGGTTGCGGAGTCGCAATTGCTGAGTTGCCAGTGGCAGCCACTCGCGACAACGCGGTCGCAAATGCATTGCTGCGTGCGTTTAGTGTTACGCTGCTAAATATGCAGTGCACATTTTAAGATCACACTCAATTAATCTTTTAATGTATTGCAAAAAAAATTTTCAACACTTCTGGCCAAACAGCTGATTTAGTCTGAACAACGGACAACTGTGTGACCGTGTTCCGGTAAATTGCCGCAGACTGGCCGCACTGTTGCTACATTTTCCCAACAGTGCTGCGAAAGAATATGCTCAGTTTATATGGTGGTGTTCTTCTTCAAATGCGATTGTTTTGATGTTAAACCACAATAAAAAGATCATTATTGTAACACTAATCACCTAATCTTTAATCACATCGCCATAGTAAAAACCAAGGGATGACAACTTTAGCCATTTCAAATATAGCCAAACTAGCTGTAAACAGAAATTTCGCTTCACCGATGTTAAAAATCAAAAACATTGGCAACGCTGCCGGACAAGTTTACATTGGTGCACGTAAAAGGTAGCTTGTTGCAAGGCTCTTCCAAAACAAAGTATTTTATTCGTTTTGTGCAGCTCATACAATATTGAGCTAACTGGGTGCTTAATTTAGGATGCTAAATTACATTAAAGAAACACTAATGGCTCCGTCCACACGCACCAGTAGCAATAAAGTGAACCAACAACTCGACAAAGCTCCAGATAAACAAAAAAATCCCGGACAGGGCGACCTAGCTAAAATGCAAGGATACAAAATAACTGATAATGAACGTACACGAAAATATGGAATAGGTGCCAATTCGTTGGAAATGCTCCTACAGAAAGCACAGCTTAAGTTTCCGGTAAGTGTTTCCATCCAGAGGAAAATGCGTTACACACAAGAACGTACCTTATACCCACATCCGCCTACGCTTGACCCTGTCTCGTGGATGTCCCTGTTCCTGAATTCTCAAGGCCATTGTGCCTTAACTGACTTCCGCCTTATTTGGCGCTTCATACGATTCAATGTCAGAAAATGCTCGTGCAAGCAATGCGCATGTCCTAAAAAAGAAAAAAAACAAACGCTGCAATAGCAGCACCTGTTGCTAACATAATTACCGCTTAGGTCAGGGTTCATTTTTCTACAAGTCAAGGCCTATTTGCCCGTGGCCTTCATTAGTATATATTTTATAGCTGCAGGATCCGCACATTTATCTGGCTGTTGATGGATTCGAGGTTTCAGATGCGGAATATTTCAACAGCCTGCCAGCTCAAACCCTTTTCATTGTGGCAGGACCTGATGCCGTTATCACAACTGGTAACACATAAATTTCATTAATATTATTTTGAAAAGTTAGTAATATTTTTTTAAACAGATGCAGATTTTGAATTTGAAAAAATGCGCCAACAATCACCGCTTTTAATGGTTGCGGATATTTTCTACGACTTTATTGAACAGCAACCTGAAAAGTTTCGACGCATGATTACGGAGTATGAGCAACAAAAGCAGCAACGTGCTCTGGACAACACGAAAGCGCATCTAAGCTTGAAGGCCGAACACATTGAATGGTTCGAGGGCAGTGAGGAGCGATTTCAATCTAAGGAAGAGGCCATGGCCGTCAGAGCTCAGACACGTGTGCGTGGCTACTATTATAAGACAAAGGAGGAGTTAACCCGCAATCAGCTGTACAGACAGAATGCCAAGGCAAGGCAGATCATCAACTCGGTTCTGGAACAATTCCGCTACCTGCTCATAGGCTGCGATTACTTTTCCATGATGTTTAACCGCAAGTGCGAACTGAAGCATGAGGTGTTAAATCAACATATTGCGGCAGAGCAACCCGATGCAGCAAATATTCCCAATAAGCGACTTCGGCAAGTCATAAAGGATTATACCACGCGAAATGCTATACTAGATGAATGGTCTGTCTCATTATGCACTGATCTCGGTGACTTTTATTGCCAAGGGGCCTATTCGGACAACGGGAATTATTGCTCGATGCAGCACACTATAAATCCGTATGCCTCACGCGAGAATTTAATTTTGTTTCAAGTTTGGAATCTTGACCATCAAATCGAGCTATGTCGCACTATCTTGCCTTCTTTGGTGGCCAATGTTCAAGAGCTCGTGATGCAGCCCCAACGTAAATGTGCTCTTCACAACAAACGTATTGTAGATATTTCTGTTCTTGAATACTTTCTGGAAATTTTTTCGTTAAAAAATCTCAAGTTGGTTCATATTGTGTGTCATGAAAAGGTGCAGCGCTCCAATCAATCTAATGGACGGCTAGTATGCGCCGATTGCCATGAATATCGCATAGTGCAAGAACTAATGGAATTGCAGACATTAGAGAACACCTGCTAGGAAAAGAATACTTTAAAATATTAACTCATGAAGCAATATAAGATGCAATAACAACATACTATTAGCATATAAATAACGGAGAATGGAAAATTGTGTGACTTAGTTCTTAGAAAATATTTCAACCAGAACAGGCTACGAAAGTCAAATAGATCTCTAACCACACATTACACAAAGTCAAATTGTACAAATCTCGAGCATCTCAAAGTTAACTATCAATTTTAGTGTTGAAACTGTGCATACTAATTGACATATATATGCATTTAATATATGATAAAAGTTGAATCTGCATACCATATATATACCATATATAATATATAATATATATATAGCTTTAGTTGTTGTTGACTGTAGATGAGTTTTGAAAAACTATATGCATGTTGCTTAAATCAGAATGTCCATTTTAAGAAATGAATAATTGATACTTAAGTGCAATATGAGCACTAAACTTATATATACATATATCTATGGTCTGTGTATGATCTATTTCATTCTAATGTACCTAAATGCATTTATGCATAGTTGAACAAACGTTTTGTTACGCTCGGCTTCTCTGTACCTTTGGAAGGAAAAAATATTTATTTGTGAATTTATAAATATAAATATATTGTATTGTTATTAAATATGCAATGATGAACTGTTTTCCCATCTTTTTGTATTTTATAAACATTGAACATTTTAAACTTTCAGTAATATTTATTTATTTACTAAATATGTCGCTGCATAAAATTATATGAGTATAAAATAATAATCAGATAGCTTTAATAACATACTCGTATGAATAAGAAAACCATATAAATGATCTGTTCCTTTTTTTTAATATAAATTATGACATAAACAAAAATATTGCGTTAGAAAATGAGACAAAAAGGGAGCAGTTTAAACCAAAATTTCTAATTTATGAAGACAACACACAAACGAATAGTTCTTAGTTTTCATTTATTATAATAATATATATATATTATAAATCGTTTCTCAAGATGCGCTTTCGTACTAAGCGGATACAGTTGATTGGACTGGTCGATTGCGTTGTTTTCGTTTCGTTTTGTTACCTCAGGACTGATTATCTTTCGGTTTAAGAATTAAGATTAGTAATGATTCGCTTCGCTACTGTAGATTTCGTAATTTTTGTTATGTTATTTTTTAGTGCTGCTACCAAACCGCGTTAAACATGTTGGAAAAACAATTTTGATAACTTCATCTCAACTACAATGCTAAAGTTAGTTTTTTTTTAAATTGCACTAAAGAAAAAACTGTTACGCAGGCTCGTTTACAAGCGCTATACATTTTGACTCTCCCGATCCCAGCTGACAACTGGTACTTAAACTAACGACAAGTGCATTGAAGTGCATCGCTGTTGTGTAGTCTATGGTTGGCTATAATTGATTTCTATGGTTGTGAGAAATAATTATAGATCCGATTGACCAGGTCCTGAAAAACAAAGTAAAGCAATTCATTAATCAAAAGTTGACACAACAACACCACAAATTTACAAATAAAGCTAACAATAAGTTGAGGAAAGTTCTTGGTCTGCTTAGTTTATTTTTACATATATATTTATATGTAAGGAAATAAGAAGGCAGACATGGGGAAAACATATTGGTTGTACAAACGAAGCGGCAAATCAACTCATAACTTTAAGCAGTGCAAAGAAGCAGCCAACAGAACTTTGAGAGGAAACTTCACCTTAATTGTTCAAATGATACTCTTTGATTTTGACTTTTTTAAAGGAAAAACCATTCATATTCATATTCATTGTCATTATCATCATCATCATCATCAACGTTATCGTAAAAGTAAGAGATTAATTATGGTTAAGAATATATATTTTTAATTGTGTGTGAAAAAAGAACAAGTTAATTAAGTATAAGAAAAGACACATTCACTTATGTATATTTAACTCATGAATGGTTAAATGGTTACGAACGAATTTTCATTTTGTACAAATTCCAGTTGATTGTTTTATTTATGTTTTATTGTAACTTTAAAAATCTTCATTCGTTGTTCAGCATTTGGTTCAAGGCGGAGTTTGCTCTCCAAATTCTCTTCTTTTCTCTTTTTTGTGCATATCAATTAAGATAGATATAGAAACTATTTGCGATACAACATTTGGTGTTTTTTTTTTTTTTGTAAGTTTTAGGAGATAGTCACCTGGGGAGAGGGAGGTGTGTGTTAATAATTTGAGCAGCTACAGAATATTTAGTTGGAGCTACAGGTGCAAAAGTGGATACAAACCTGGTTAATGGGTTTTTACTTGGTTTCGAATACAAAATGTCACTATCGCAAATATTTCTAGCAATAAATAATTGTAAATTGTACGGCACATATTTAAATATTGATATATAATTACAAATTAAATTTCAGCAAAACAAAAACAGAAGATATACATATAGAATAGAAAGGGAGCGAATTTGAAATTAATATAGATAATGAAAACGCATTAAAAAATTAGTTCAAATTTGGGATAGGATATAATTTTAATTTAATTTAGGTACCTTAGGATTTTGAACGAGCTTAACGAAATCATTGAGTAGATGAAATTGTCTTTTTATTTCTGGATTTTTTGTTTTTTATTGTTATTATTGTTGTTGTGGCGATTTGGTAGATTTTCGGTTTGCTTTAGATTGTTGGATGATTAATTTTGTTGTTGTTGTTGTTGTTTTTGTTGCTGTTGTTGCTGCTGCTATAGTTGTTATTTGTTTCGGGTTCGATTCGATAATACATAGGTGAGCATGTATATGTAGTCGAATTTAGAAATGATTTTATTTGACTGAGATAACAAACGAACGAGCGAACGAACGAATGAACGATTTTTCTTTTAGTTTCAGTTTGACTTTATACAAATACATTATACATTATATAGATTATGTTTTTATTAGATATTCAGTTAATTATTAGTTTGAGTGTTTATCATAATTTACAAAGTGCGCTGATGTGCTATGCGGGGGGTGATATGTGATGTGAGAAATGCAAGAACTGGCAGTGCCTGCTGTTCGGCTCTGGGACGAAGCCCAATGCCTAAATGCCAAATACTAAACCCTAAATGTGCATAAATGAATATGTAGATGCGTGTATTGGGCCCCTGGGTCCCCCTGGACTAATCCGACTAGACTTTGCGCCAGCTGCCCACGGAGCGCTCCCTCGACTGTTGCCGGAAGCACTCGGGACTTTTGCTGCCGCGGCTATTGAGCATTTCGGGTGATTCGGTAACCCTGGCCAGGTCGCGATTAATGGTCTTAGAGCTGAGCACACGGGGACAGCGAACTGTCCAGGGACTGCGGCGTGGATCCTGCAGCGCTCGGAAAGCCTTTGAGGGCACTATCTCGTCGCCTTCGCTGTTCTCGGTCCAGCTGCTGTAGTAGTCGGCATATTCCTTATCCTGTTTGGGCGTCAACGCTGGCGTACTGTCCAGCGAACTGTTCTCGGCGGAGTCCATCTCCTCGACCAGAGCACGTTTCGCCGCCGCCTGCAGGCGCTCCATGGGCAGCTTGCGCAGATGTGTGCTGTCGCTCTTTAGCAGCAGGCTCTGCACCAGCTCGTTCACCAGCTTATCGCTCACCACGCGCTGCCTGCTAAGCGACGGGCCGACAATGGGCGAGGCCGGACTGTTGGGCGTCGACGGATTGTCCGCATCGATGCTGGTGTTCTTGCGCAGCGGCAGGGATAGACGTTCGCGACGCTGTGTCATTGTTTCAGCCTCTTTGATGGCGTTGGGATTCTGGCGGCGTGTGATGGAGACGTTGTGGACGATCTTGCGTCGGCTCGGCTTGAACTGGAACTCGTCCGGCTGCCCGGCTACCAACGCATCGGGCAGATCGTTCTCGTCCTGCAGCAGCTTAAACAGTCTGGAATGTGTGGCGGCGCGCTGATAGCTCGTCATCTTGCGCAGCTCAGGAAAGCTTTCCGATTCGGTATCTGTCTCAGACAGTTGCCGATTCATGTCCGTCACGCCAGAGTCATCCTCCTCGATTTCCGATTCGGAACGCTGTGAGCTGCTATTCCGCGAAAGCTGTCCCTTGTCCCGCCCACTGTCCACGCACAGCGAATGTATGGCTGCTGGCTTGTGAGTCTGTGGAGCCGACTCGAATACATGGATGCGGTCCCTTACTGAAATCTTTGGCTCTTCTGGCTTACTCACGCCGAGATCTGGTAGACCATTAGCCAACAGCTTCGTTGGGCTTGTCACCTTCAACGCGGGCAGCGGTTCCGGCTCTGGTTCTGGTGCTGGTTCTACTTCTGGTTCAACGCAAACCTGAGGCAGCGGGTTGGTAGGCGTGACCGCGCCTCGCTCCTCGTCATCTATGCGGGCGCTTGGCATTGTGTGCTGCTCAAGAACAACACCATCTTCGCCTACGATCTCGTAGCCACCTGGCTCACCCAGCTGCCACACAGTGGACTCATCGACTTCTCGAATAACACTGCTGCGAGTGGTCTGTGTCTTCGGAGCGACTTTATGCTCATCGACTGATGTGTTGAAGAAAGCCATTGCCTGGCGATAGTTCTGGCGCTTTTGATCGGCCTCCTCCAGCTGGTCGGCTGTTGAGCGTTCCTGTTCGATATCAGCCCAAAAGTCGGGCTCGTCGGTGTTCTCGGGCTCTTCTTTGGTGGCCGCATGCGGAGCCCAGGTGTGCACAGTGGCTGGCTCATGCATGGAGGCCAGTGACATGGTATCAACCATGTTAAGATTGGTTTCGCTGGGCTTTTGGGTTATCTGCTCAATCTTTGGCTGCTGCTCCTCCACTTCGCTGTCGTGTTCCAACTGATCGTATTGCACCGCCAGCACTTGCTCCTCCTCTCTGGCTGGGTCGACCAGCTCGGGCTCCTCGCCGCGAGCGTTAGCCAAAGTAGCCCACACATCAATTGCAACGGTTTGCTCGTCAGGCAGCTTGGCACGAAATGCCTTAGTCTCTACGGGCTTAAAGGGCGTTTCTTCCACCGAGTTCTGGCGATCTTTGCGAGCCCAGAAAGTCGCCGCCTTGTGGAAGGTGACATCGTCGTCGTCGGACTTGCGGTTTGCTTCGATCTCCGTCCAAAAGTCAATCTCTTCATCAGTGTCTACCTCACGCGGCTCTTCGGGATATTTTGTTGGATCGAATTTGAAATCATTAGCTCTGCCCTCGTTGACATCCTCTGTCGACTGTATATCAGCCCAAAAATCAATGTCCTGCTCCTCAGTGCCTTGCTCTAACGTACTTTCATCGGGGACTGCAAGTTGATTCTCTCGCACTTGGTCAACCCAGCGGGTGGCTTCAGCCACTTCATTCGCATCCGCCGACTGATCCTCTTGGAGGTCTGATTGCTCCATGCTTTTCTGGGATTTCGCTTTCTCTATTGACGCCCAAAAGTCTTCCTCTTCCTCAGGCTCAGGGGTCAGGGCTCGATGCGGCGCTTTTTCTTCGACCACGAAGTGGATTTCCGCACACTGCGACTGGGGCAAATGCTCCACGTTGGCCTTAAGAATAGTCGTCCAATGCTCCACATTGGTTACCGCCTCCTTTTGGAGGGGCGTATACGTAACAGTTTTTTGTTTCTTAACCCATTGGCTCTCCTCTTTGCTCTTTTCCACGCTGGTCCAGAAGTCGATCTCCTCCTCCGGCTCCGCCGGCTCCTCCAGCTGCCGAATCGGTTCGGGTTCCTTCGCCGCCGAGGCAAATGTTGACCAAAACGTGTTTTTGGCTGCCTCCAAGGATACCTGAGTCTTGGTCATGTCACATGACTTTGGCCTGGGCTTAGCACCCTGTTCTTTATCTTGCTTCGTACGCAACTGTACGAGATTCTCAGAGGATGGCTTCTGTGCCGATTCCTCTGACTTTTGCCGTTGGCTCTGGGCTGCCTCTGGCTTTGCCTCTGTCGTCTTCCAATAGGTCTTAGATTGCTCCATCATCTTCTGTGCCTGCATTTTGGTTGCCCGAAGCGTGGCAAAGAAATCGAACTCCTCTTTGGGTGCCTCAGGAAGCGTCTCAGCCTCCTTGCTCTGTTCTGCCGAGGACTTATTCCGCATGGGAAGGGAGATGGAGGCGGAGACATCCTCATTGCTCATCTTGCGATCGGGTTTACTGCTGAGTTGTGGCTCCAACGACTTGTCCATGGAATTGGAACGCGAAGAGTTGGCCAAGCTGATGGTCACACTAACCTCGCAATCATTGTCCTCCTCATTATCGCTATCGAGCTTGGCCACACTGAAGGAACTGCGCTTGCCATCCCAGCTTTGACGTCTCTCCTCGATCTGTGTGGTGTTGCCCACCTCCACGGTGGCTACATTCTCGTCGTTGGAGCTGCGACTGAAGGAGAATCGTAATGGCAACCGCACGGTCACCGAATTGGACTCTTCATCTTCGTCGGCGGCATCATCATTGGGTTCATTCTGATCTGTCTCCTCGATTTGCAGTTCCAAGTCATCGCCGTCGTCGTTGCTGGCAGTAGATCCATTGCGATTGATTACTGTTCTCGCGTAGTTGCTGCTGCGTTCCAGATCGCTCTCTTCCTCGTATATGGTGCTGAGATCCTCCTCAGCAACGTAGTCATCCTCCAGCTCCTCGAGCTGGCAATTCTGTTCCTCCTCGTCTACCATTTCCTCAGCAGTCGTCACATCCTCATCCTCACTCTCGGACTCCAGCTGTTCAGCTGAGGTCTTGCCCAATTCATTATACACCTGTATGTTGGCCACTGATTTGATCGCCTGCAGTGGAGCGTGCTTGGGTGTATCTGTATCCGTCTCCTGATCCTCATCATCATCATCGTCATCGCTGCTGTCCGAGGTGTCGCTGACCTTGTCGTCCAGCATTGGTGAGGCATTCTCGCTGGGCGAACGCGCTCCCAACTCCTTCGATTGTTCTCCCGCATAATCCTTGTGCAGCTGCTTGGACAAATTGGCCTGGGTATTGCCGCCAGCGATTCGGTTTATGTTGGCCAGTCGCTCGCTAAGCATATCAATGACTTCCTCCTTGCTGCTGCAGATGTTGCGCGCCTTTGGACTACTTACAAGCTCCTCGATTTCCACAGAGTGCGAGCGCTTCGGGGTTTCACGAGGCTCCACCTTGATGTGATGCTGCATGATGACTTTCGAAGGCATATCCTCTGTGCTGGGCGTTATAATAATATCGGGCAATACACTACTGGCGCGACTTTCGGTTGAGCTTTGGCTATAGCTAGGTGCCACAGGATAGGGATACGGGCCGTAGGGCGGTACGAACTGCGGATAACCGTAAGGCTGGCCATCAGAGGACGCGGGTGGCGGCCCATAGGCTGGCGGTGGGGGCAAATAGGGATAGGGATAGTAAAAGGGGTAGGGCGCGTTTACGTCCGGCTGCTTACCATCCACCGACAGTGGCATGGGCTGCGGATAAGGGGGGAAGGGATATGGCCAATTGAGCGGCTGTGCAGGGTCACCACTCGGGGCTGCGTGAGGGGGTGGTGGGGGCATATACCAGGGAATCGGATAGCCATAAGCATATGGATAATGAGGCGGAACCGATTGAGAGCGCTCCGGTTGCTTGTGGGCTGCGCATGAACTGTCTGAACTAAGAGAGGAATTGGATGAATAGGTGCCATGAGAGGTGCTAGTGTTTGTGTCTGTGGGTGGCGGCGTGGGCGTGGCTGATGTACAGATGTAACTGTGACGCTTATTGATTTGACTGTTAATTTCTCGG
>JABVZX010000053.1:739624-766678 GCA_020883565.1 Drosophila pachea
TGTGTTAGTTTATAGTTGAAGACTCTTATTTCGAATGTTTTTCTCGTTTGCAACGCGTTCAAGTTAGCAGCCCAAGTCGCACTGAATTCGCACATGAAATTTTCTTGGCCGAAAAGCCGAAAATCACATTTCGAAATGGTTTTCCTCTATATATTTCGGCCGTTCTCGAGCGCGCGCGTGTGTATGGGTATGGGTGTGTGTATGTAAAGTGCGTCTGCTTGGAAAATTCTATCAATTTTGAGTTTATTTAAAAGAAAAATTGAGCAAGCGGCAACCAGTGGGCGATCTCTGCCAGTTGTTTGTACTTTTTTTAATGCTTATTTATTTATTTGTACTTATGAGCATCCAGAAGACGAAGAAGAAGAAGAAGAAGAAGAAGAAGAAGACGAGCTGCAAACGTTTTCCTTATGTATGTCGAATCGAATCAGCTTCATCACAAAAAAAGTCCCATGCCCAGACTTTTTTCATCCCGATAAATCAATATAATAGAGTATATACATTTTATCTATTTCTGATATAAATTTCTTGGTTCACAGCCATGAATCAATCGCTGATATCATATATATAACACAATCCGCAAACTGTCTGTTGGAATTGTATTTATAAATATGACCGCGTCTGTGTCCATCTGGTACTTGGCTTCCACATGGGCAATATGCTTTAGCTTTTTGTCAAATTGATCGGGTGCCAAAAAGCGAAACGCCAAAAAAAAACATGTAAACAAACAGGCGCATGCAGCTCGTGCCTGGTACATAGAAAAAGCGTCGAATCAGTCTATATAAATACACATAAAGAGTACATGAAAAACTATAGCCCAACTGACGCCAAGCATCATGTACAGCCTAATGAATGATAAGGGGCAGTTCTGACCAGAATAGACGATACAGCGAGACGACTTTCGAAGGCTGAGCCTGAGCAGGGAAGACCCCGCCAAACTTGAAGCTGGAAACAGACAGACTTGTAGACGGACAGACAATCATTAGAAAGAGCTGAAGACTGTAGCTGAAATATTGGTATATACTAAATATCGGCTCAATAGCTGGCACATATATAAACAAATGAACAATATCTACAATTCCGATGAGTCAAAGCTATCTGTACATTTGAATACACAAAGTTGGCCCATTTACAGGCAGAGTTTTGACCGTAAACTATGCCCGCTCATAATTCGAATTATTTTGTTAGATGGTATAATTGATTATGCTAATGCATTGCGCACAGACAGACAAGGGTAGGACTGTATATATCCCGCGAAGATCAATCTAAGCATATATATATTCAAATCGGATTGTACTTTATTTTTGTGCAAAATGCGCCATTAAATTTTATAAATAGATTGCTGAAAGCGCACAGCGGCTGCCTCAACTGGCTGAGTCAACGCGCCTCGAACATTAACCTCATTAGAAGAGCGTAAAGCATTTTGTTGAATTACGTACGTGGATATTTATTTGCGCAGCTCCAGCCCTCAAATGACTAGCATATTGTTTAGCAGCAACAAGTTGACATAAGCCCAAATCCATTAGAGTCGCATTTGAACTCATTTCTTGATAATTCTATATGCATTTTAATTTGCAATTTCAATAATCAATATATGTAGTCAAGTGAGCGCAGAAAAATCAAAAAGTTCATTGCACCCGCTGGTGGCTGGGCAAAGCACAAAATCTTTAAGCAAATGGCTCAAGTGAAAAAAAAAAACAAACTAAATACATGTCATGAAGCATACACTGAGGAAAATTCGGAGGAAAGTTCTTGTGCGAGTGAACTTGCTCGAATTATATATAGAAAGAATTGCCTTCTGGGCCTGTCGCTTCTTGCTTGTTGCTTGTCGCTTGGCGAAACAAATGGACGAAGAAACGCGGGGAAGGTGCAGTGTATCCCACATCTCGGCTGAGAGATACTCCCCAAGCAATTCCAGCCATAAATTTGTTCTTCCAATACATATCCAGTATATGAATTGTATCCAGCACATTGAAAGCTGCGCCTCTTTCGTAAGGACAGGGTATCAGCAAGATATATCCGAGGCAGACAGAGCCAACGAGAACCTTGACCATTGAAACGGGCGCGTCGCGAGTGTTTTAATTTTTTCGTTTTTATTTAATTGCAATAAAAATGGTTTGGCATACAAATATATAATACGACGCACATTTCTTAACACATCTTCAAATATATATATAACTATATATATACATAATTATATATATATGCATAAGAATGTACCCATAATACATGTATACATAAATATGTAGACGAGTGCCGTGCGTCAGCGGAAATTTAAATATAGCGCAATTGAATGTTTTAGTTAATTAGTTGCACGAATAGAATTGAGAAAACACGAGCGCCACAAGTTAAATGGAACGATTTCATATTCCACACATTGACTGATCATGCAGCGATTCAAAGTAGTCTTCTTCATCGCTCTCCTCGTCGGTGGGCAAATGCACGGGATCTCTGCTGGCCATTCTAATGGATATGTTATCCTTATCAATGGCCAAGGGCTTCCTCATATCGTAGGCGTTCTCCTCGTGCTCACCTGGATAGTAGTCGATCAAGATGCGGAGCAGATGGTAGCCGAGCTCAGAGTACAAGTTGAAGGCGCCTTGATTACTGCAACGCAAATATAGGTCCACATACCAGGCTTGCTTGTAATTCAATATTTCTGTTATGTGGTTCATCAGGAGCGATGCGACGCCCACACGACGGCACTCCGATGAAACAGTCAAGACGCAAACGTGGCCATGCAAGCGATCGACGTTCGTTCGATCGGGTTGCAGTTTGCCTAAAATGAAGCCGGCCAATTGGCCATTGGGTGCTACGGCAACAACGGCCAATTCGGGAAACTGGGCGATATACCGCTGATAGAAGCCCAGGCGATATATCTCCGTGTAGAAATCGAAAACTAGAACATTGAATTTGAATAAATCATCGAATCGCATCTCACGTAGGGAAGTCATTTCGTATGGGTGAAAAAATAGGATTATTCGTGCTCAACAAATAAATTTTGATAGTATCGTGTATTATTTGTAAAGTGAAGTGACGAGAACTCGCATGAATTCGTAGAGCTTGGGAAACTGACACTATTCTCACAGCACTTCCAAAATGCTATCCCTGAACCGCACCAAACACAATTTCAACAGCTCCATCAGCTGCAGGACAGCGCTACCGAGGCCATCTCTCATAAAGCCCCTATGTTTGATGCTAATCCGATTGACATCCTTTGGCAGGGGCAGGCGCATTTCGTAGCCGCTTTCATCGCCGTAGAATTGGGACAGCCAGCGGAACTTCACATAACCGAGGTCTTGATAGAAGCTGATGGCTTTCTGATTCGTGCAGCGCACAAACAAATCTACATACCAATCCTGTTGGAGTTGGAGCTTATGCTTCAGTTTATTCATTAACATGGTGGCCAGGCCCAAGCGGCGGAACTCATGGTCTATAGATAAAATGCTGACATGGCCGTGGCTATGCATCACATCCAGATCCTTGCCCGATCCGACTCTTTCCTGTTCAGCTGTACGAGTGCCCAAAATGAATCCTACCAGCTGCTCGTTGGGCGCCGTAGCCACTTGAACTAGCTGTGGATGTTCAATCACTTTGGCTAAAACGAATGAGAGCGAAAACACTTTGGTCAAGGGATCGAGGAAAATTCTGTTGAACCTGAACAGATCTTCGACTTGAAATTCTCGCATTCCACTCATATTGTCAGACAGTTGCAACTACCGATTTCATTAATCAATCAGAAAATTAAACTTTATTTGGAAATTAAATTCAAACACTCATCAAATTTGATTAAGGCCTGATGACATGCGTTATAAATAAATGAATGTCTGTTTGGGAACGATTCTATATCAAGAATAATTTCGACAACTGGAACTTCAACTCAAAGTAGTTTAAGTTACTGTGGAATAAGTTTCATTATATTGCAAGTATACCTATGGACGATTCATAGGCAGGTTATATAGATATATCTTAAATTATATACAAAGGAAATTGATTCTTCCTCCTAGATTGTCAAATGGAATAGTTGGTATAGAATTAATTTTAATTCTATTAAATGTCTGTTGAAATGATTTCTCTAGAATCCCACATTATAGACCTCTTTTAGGAGAGATTATATGAGCATAGGAGGCATATTGGCATTCCAAGAAGGCTATTGTGCGGCCGCAACATAAAAGTGTTGCATACTTTCAGGCAGTTCGTAAATGAAATTTAGCCAAAGCTAGAACCACTTTGGAACTTCACTTATTTGCCGGCCCATGGGCTGAGAGCATTGATATCTAATGAAGTACACATTGGGATAACAGGTGACCACGAAGGTTATTAAGCACTTTAATCAATGATAAATTATCAAATCTCCGACCAGGTCTGGTAGTATATGCTCTTTAGAATATTTATTACATTTGTCTCAATATCACGATTTAATCTATGAAGAATACTTAGTTCATTTGATATTCTTGTATATCCATGGCAACAAAGAGGTGACACGAGTGTAGACGCCCGGATACTGTCCCTTGCCACAACCAATGCCCCACGACACGATGCCCACCTGTGTATAGCGGTTGCCTTCGTTGACGACCATTGGACCACCGGAGTCACCCTGCCAAAAAAGACGGCGAATAATTCAATTACTCCCATACAATTTAGAACAATCCAGCTTACACTGCAGGAATCCTTGGATGCTTGACCAGCACAGATCATGGACTCGATGATGCCGCCGGGTGCGGCACGTCCGTACTTGTGAGCGCACTCGGCATTGCCCCAGATTGGTATGTCCACCTTTTGCAGTATTGATGGCTGGGGACCATTCTCGCGCAGACTACCCCAGCCGGCGACTGTGGCCACCTGGCCGCTGTAGGACCTTGCCTTTTGGGCTGGCGATGTAGGAAGACAAATGGGCTGGATCTCAGTGGAGAACTGTACCGGCTCGCTCAACGTCAAGATGGCAATATCGTTGTGCTATGCAGGATGGGAACAGGAAGGAATCAGCCAGTGCAGAATATGGTATATACTCCATATGAGACTTACCAGAGTACTGAATTCGAAGCCCTTGTGCCGCACCAGCCGTTTGATACGACGTGACACGTGTTGCACCTCGAAGTCCGTGCGGATATTGTAGTCCCCGAGATGGGCGGTCAAGGCGGCCACATCCCACGAGGTCATCCTGGAAGTCAGATCAGTTAGAATGATCCACTAGCTTGAATAAATAGCTTCTACAACTACCTGGCCACACAATGTGCCGCAGTGAGAATGTGGTTGTTGGTGATCAGGCTGCCGCCGCAGAACTGCTTGCCGGACTTGAAGAGCACCGCTATCCAGGGAAACTCGTGCGGACTGGCATTGGTGCCGCCCACAATGCGCTCCTGATCGGGAGACACTGGGTTCCTATTGCCGCACTGCAACGGCAATCCCTCCGGACTCAATCCAGACGTTGGCCGCCGCGTGGTGGTTGCGCTTGTAGGCGTTGACGGACGCCGCGTTGTCGTTGGTGGTCTGCCCTGTGGGCGTGCTGTGGTGCGTCGAGTGGTTAGACCAGTGCTCGGTGTCGTATGTCCGGGCCGCACAGTCGGATGCGTGGGATACTGGTGGCTCGGAGGATGTGTCGGTATCGGAGGTGGCCAGCCACCTACAGTCGGTGGATGGGTGGGTATCGGTGGCGGCCACTGCGGAAGGCCGCCAGCAAAGCTGCCAAAGGGCCATTGGTAGGGATAGACGGAAGTTGTGGCAGGCGTCGTCGATGGGGCTGGTGGAGGATTCGCTTCGGCCGGATTTGTCTCCAATTTTCCAATATCCTGTATGTCGGGCATATCCTCCACGCTAACATTATCAAACGGATTTATTTCCGGCCCTGCGATGTCTTCTTGAAGTTCTGGTTCCACATTCGGTCGCTCGTTCTCTTCGTCGTGCTCGTCCAGCTCTTCAGCAACTGTCGAAGGCTTCATTGTTGTTGTCGACATTGTTGTTGTTGGTGGTGGTGGGTTTCCGAATGGATTTACATGAACATTGGGACAACAGATGCCGTTGTTAATACGTCCCACTTGGTCGAAGAAGTTGCATATATCGGTGCCCATTCCCAAGGAACCTATCGATGGCTGCCACTGACGAATCGCTATAATCGACAGCTGCCGCCCGACGCGGTAATACTGCGGGCAGCTGTTGATGCGTACACAGACGCCTGGCTGCCCCCGCGAGGTCAGGCACCTGGCGCCCTCCCAGGCTCCGCCCCCGGCCAGACTGGCCTGCAGTAAAAGCAGGCTCGGATCAAACAAAAATTGTCGTTGCATTCGGCTGCTGCTGGTCGGCGATGAGGCTTCGGAATAGGAAAATATATGAATATTAATGGGATAGTGGAGGAATGAAATGTAGTCGAACAAATATGGGGATATCTGAACGGAATTTTTGTGAGGATTTTCACCTTCGCGTCGGCCTAATTACCCGCAACCCGGAACTCCTGTCAATGCCGCAGTAATAAAATTCTGCTGTCAAAATAATTGAAGAAACATCAAGCGCGGAATTGGGTCATTAGCAATGAATATAAATATGTTTGCATGATTTGGGCCAAATGAGTAAGAAGTAAATCAGCTTTCTACAGGAATGCCTTATGCACCATAAGTTGCCAGAGCCGTGACTCAGAGAATCCCAATCGGGCAATGAGTCTGTCAGCCTACTAACATTTTTGTTGGGCTGTTCGCTCCTTAATATATGCAAGTGTCGCTTACAACGAGTCCAATTGACATGCGTGGCATGTCTGCAACGTTGTCTCCATTACGCCGTGTCCACGAACAGGGCGAAACACGTGCAGTCCCGCGTTTGTCAATTCATCCGCGAATTCCAGTCGATCGAACTTTATGCACATTTAATTATCCAATATTATTACACCTTATCCACTCGAAAGGCTCCAGCACCAAGAACCCGTCAACAGCAGCGTGAACTTGAGCGTGATCGAATGGAAGATACTCTGGGCAAAGTGAGCGAAAGACTCTTTCTGATGAAAACTTAAAACAATGAATTTGCATAATTGTACATAAAGGGAACTACAATATAGGAGGGTCTGTGCCAGACATTATGTAAATCTTTGGGGAATACTGATGCTCAGTCCAGCTATTAGCTATTGTGTGGAGCGCGCGAACACACACGCCTAACGACTCATTCCGGTCAGAGCATAGATCAAGTCCGAGTATAATATGGGCCACACGCGATTCGCTAAATAAATTAAACGAATGGCAGATTTGCGTTAACTTGAAAGAACAACAAGAGCAGCTGGGACAAAGCCAGCGCCAACACCAGCCTAGATCAGTTTAAAGAAGCAGCCAAGCACACACGCACACACGCACATGTGTGCGCATATGAATATGACAAGTGACAGTAGAAAGTTGCTTAGGGGGAGCGACACGGTGCCTTACAAAGAAATGTTGTCAATTGTGCGTTGAAAGGCGCACAGCACAGTGAGAAAAAAAAGCAGAGAAAAAAGTAAAAAGCTGAAAACGTGTTAGACAGAAGAGAAGAAATGGCACAGCAATTGTCATTCAGCTTGAAAAGCGCTTAAGTTTATTGTCAATATTCTGGCCCTTGTTTTTGTCAAATTTCTTCGTACAGAAATGTCAAAATATTGAGTAATCGCATAAGGCCGAAGCGTGGACACGCAGCATCGAATTGGAACTCGAAGCGTGAACGAATTTTAGGTAAATATGGGCTGGCCTTTTTTGCTGTGTCAATAGCCAACTACGCGGCTAATCGGCTAAGCAGAAGACGAAGAAGGAGAGCTTGTACCCAGCCGCCTAGTTGCCACTTGTATGTGCCGAAGGTCAATGAACTCTAATTGAACGCCCCGCTCGGCGGTTAGCCAAGTTTTACAACGTATTAATTAAGGGATATCTTTCAGATTAGAATCGGGCATAACATAGTCAAGTAACACCCCTAGCAGCGCGAACTTATTAACTTTAGTGTCGGGCTGTGGCATACGCCAGTTTAGATGTCCCGCGATAAGACAGCGAGCGGTTCAAGGTCCAGTCCTGGCCAAGTTGCGCACAAATCAAACTGGATTAAGGTAAGCCCGGACTGGCGCAAAACTTGAAATGGCCCGCAGGACCGACAAGCGTGTCCGTATATCTTTAATTTATGGCATTGTGTGCCGGTCAGGGCTTCTGCTAGCCGCTGTTAGCAAGCATTTAACACTTCGATGCTCTCAGCTGAGCTAGCTGTAACGCAGAAGCCCAATTGTATTCACTACCAAAATCTATTAATAGGCCTATGCTGTCGTGTTCTTTCCACAGCCAGACATGAGCGAATATCACGCCCAATTTGTTGCTCGAGAACATCGCCATTGAGGCGTCTTCACGATCTGTTTCGGAAGCGGGAATAGAAAGTTGCAGAGCTGAATGATGAATGCGCTCTGGAGTAATTCACAAGCTCGACATTCTCGCTATTTTCACTGTGGATTCACTTCATAGACTTCTGAAGGTCACTCAGAGAATACCGTTGCGTGCCGAGAATAAAATTGTGAGTTAATTTATCGCACGCGCAAAGCCGTTGAACTTTCGTGTGACGTATCTAGTGAATATGCTAGCACTTAATGGATTTATATGAATAATGCGAGCCGAAGTGTTCGACAAATATTACAAAATAAATTGACTATGGGAAATTCGTCGAGTCGTAGGGGTTTCTTTACGCCTCCTTCAAGATTACATACATCTGTCAAAATAATAATAGTTTGGATAATTAAGAGAAATATTATATCCATCTTTGCTCCTGCAATAGTTGCAAGTTGGGAAATGTGCGTTAAAGTTTGCTGCCTAAGTCTTTTGATTGCATTTGCCGAAACCCTTTTTGAAATCAAATATTGAAGGTGTTATAGCAACAGATTCAACAATCATATATTTTGCGAAATCTCGGTAACAACCTCGAAGCTTTTTCGACTCAGAATTTCACTTTTCATATGGGTATTCTTTTCTTTCTTCGGCTTACTCACCAGCTGTGGGGAGAGTGGAATCTCTTTCTATGGTGGCATTGAACGCGGTCAGGGATTCGCCAGCCTTTGTTCGCAGAATTTGATCCGATAATGTTGTTGTCGATGTTCTTATAGGAGGCACATCCGCGGCTAATGTCGTTTTAAAATGCAACAACTGCACACAAAGTAATAAAATCCGCAAAAATGCAAACATTTTGCCAGCAAAATAATTTTTTTGCAATCTTATTTTTACTATTTTGTTTTCGTTCAACTCAGCCAGAATTGCAGACCATATATAAATGTTACAATATAGTATAGAAACCGCACAACAACGAGCCGCGTCTGGCTTTAAAATGCGACGCACGTTGCCCGATGGCATTCACCTGGGCGGGCAGACGACTCAGAATATCTTCTCGCCTGGCTCTCCTCTCGCAATCGATATCGTTTGGCCTTCACGCGCTCATTAGAAACAGGACCGTTGGCTAGCGAGGTCCGCAAGCTTCTGAGCCAACTGATGCCCGTGAAGTTTGGTTAACAGCTATGCCGTCGCCGTCGCCGTCGCCGTCGTCTCTGTCGCCGTCGCTGTCACTGACAGCGACGCAGCCGCAAACGCGCGCAGACATAGACACAAGCTCAGGCGCAGACGCTGCCGAAACGTCAATTATTTTCGCATATTGATTTGCCTGTTATTCGATTGCCGATGGGCGGCCGTCCATCTGTATTGGCCGCATCTTGGCTATCATGTTGCTTATCTCTAATCCACTCACAGTGTGCATGTGGAAACTAGTTATTCAAATGCTTGTGCTCCTGTTCCTTGCCTCCTTCGCTGCCTCACAGCACGCACGAGCACCTTGCTCCAGTTGCTGACAAAGTGGGCCTGGACCGGCACCTGAAATCGATATGGCTGCATACTGTTAGAAGACCAACTACATCATCGCTTTCTAGCCATGTCATCGGCGTGCACTAAGAGAAAAATGATTTACTGTTCTCCATATAGCCATAATATATAGTAATATATAGGTTGCATAGCAGGGTATATACCTCAGTGCAAGGAGGATTCGTGCACATTTCACATTTTGGGCACAATCAAACGATTCCATCCAATTATAATTTTCACTCTTAGCTGTAGAGGGCCTACCTAAGGACTGTCTCAATTCACTCCAATATTAGTTTATGTTAAATATCAGATAATTTTCTCAGTTCGAGAACTTCTCTTTTCCATTGTAGCATAATAATCGAACTGCAAATACGTAATTAGCTTTCAGATATACCTGAGCCCCTCTGTATGTCTTTGTAGGTTGCTTAACTAATCAGCTTCCACTTTTTCAATAGTCTTTTCAAATCGTTAGAAATGCAGTTCATTATTCGGCAATCGGAATGTTGCAAAGCATTAAGCAGGATTCAATGGAAGTACGAATTTGAATCGCAATCCAGCCAAAGCCTTTTGTCATGAACTGTCTCGGCGTTTCTCCAGGCTAAAAATATTCATCAAAGCCCGAATCGGTTGTTAACGAGAATTGGCCAGCTTATTGTAAGCCCACTTGATCGCCTCGCACAATGGGTACAACTCACTCACTCGAAATTTACGTGTGACGCTCTCAAGTGTCACGGCCATGGTGGCCTCACCCTTTGGCGAGATGGCCAGAATCGAACAAGCTCATTCTGCCAACTAATTGTCCATAATTGGACGCCAGGGGGCATTTGCCTGTTGATTGATCGCCAAGTGGTCTTGATTCGATATGAAGTATTGAATTTTCAAAAGTAATTCAATGAGGTGAACACTTTGAGATGGTTACGGCAACGTGGAAATGGGAGAGGAGAAGGTCGCTCAATGCAAATCCACTCGGTCGTTAAATTGACAAAAATCTTCCAAACTGGCACTTCTTCAAAGCGTAATTTCAATAAAATATTTTGGTTAAAGATTTGCATATAAATATTTAGTATTCAAGCTCAGTTGAATTCATTCCTTGCATTCTCCCTTCTTCTGTGGGCCAAATTTAAGTCGGCAGCTGTAAAGTATGCAACACTTTATTGGAAATTAGATGCATTGGGATGATCGCATCTTAGGCGCTTGTGGAAACAAGTGCAGTGCGTCTCAAACTGTTGCACATCTTAATTATTTTATTATTGACGTAACTTTGCTCATCAGAGATTCCATCACTCCCTAAGCTTTTCCAATAAAAGTCTCAATTTTGAATAGATTTAATAATTTTGAAAGGAGAGAACACTCTGTAGAAATGAATATAGAGGAAGCACATAAATAAATATGAATTGTGTTGCGCCGAGTTGTAAAGAAACAGTATAATTATTTGGAGGCAGCATTAAAAATAATTGAACTGTCATTATAAAATAACTATAAACTAATTAGCTATAAAATACAACGATTTTTAGCCTTGAGCACATCACTGAACCAAGAGTTTTTGTATAGGAACGGGAGCGAAAAACTCATTGATGTGCTCCACCAATATCGGCGCCCACTGCTCTCGGGTGGCGGGAATACCCACGCGTGTAATCTCCGGCAAATTCTCATTGACAAGATTGAGAATCATAGCATCTAGAACAACATATATCATAGTAAATCAAATCATCCGAATCGATTGCCAGTGCAGGTACTCACTGAGATTGCGGTCCGAGAAGATGCCGTTGGCCAGGACCCGAGCACCGCCCACATTCACATTGGCATTCAGGCGATGCAAGCTTAGCCGCTGATCCCCGCTGGGCAGCTGTTCAATGTGGCCATCGGTCAGAATGGTCGCCTTGACGTTATCTGTAGATGAGCCCTTGAAGTGGAAGCTATGGCTGAACGAGCAGTGGAAGCTTACCAATGGTAATGTTGAATGGTCCCTTGGGCACCAGACGCAGGCCGCCAAACTTGACGTCCGCCTTAAAGTAACCACCAGCCTTGAGCTGTGGCAGCTCCACGCCCAATTTGATGACAAAGCCGGTGTCCGTGAAATTGCTTGACACGGTGTTAACCTTCAGCCCGCTGATTCCGTAAATTTCCATATTCTTTATGAGCAGGCCTCCCTGTATGCCGTCGTTCGAGTACCGGAAGATGCCACGCTTATAGAAGTACGGATCGATTGCACCCAAGCCATATGCCGGCAGGCCCTGGTATCTCAATTGGGGCACAATCGTCGTGAAGAGTCCGCGTATGCACTCATCCAGCTCGGCGGAGCTAAGGCTGCATGCGGCTGGGCCATCAAGCGACGTTGCTGGTGCTGTAAGAGTGGCGAAAGTGGATTAGTACACAGCCGTTATGCCAATAAGTTAGTCGGTTAAGTCATAGTTAGTTAAGCTCAACCATGCAACCCTCATGGCGCCTTGCCCTCACGAAATTCACCATGGTAGGCAACCCGCGGACGGGGTCTCAGCGGGTTTTGACATTCCATTTGTATCTGTAAAAAAGTTATTATATTGTTTTTGTGCTGTTGGTGACAGGTGACAATTAGGCACCGCAGTCAAGGTCCGCGAGCTGCTCTACACACGCTCAAGACCTATTGGAACGAATTGTGGAACAGACACCTTAGCTAACCAGCACCTCATGCCTCTTTGAAGTTGAGCACCAAGTGCGACAAGGGAGTCAAACGTTTAAAGTGTTTCCCAAGCGAATAGACAGCCCTAATTTGTAACTAATAAATGAATATTTTAATATTAGAGCATATGGAGTCGAATATCATTAATTGCCTGCCAATGCTATTTTTTTGCATTTGCTAAACGATTTCAAAAAAATATTCGTGGTCCAATGTTAAAATGAACAATATCTTCTAATCGGAGACTGAGGAGAAACATTAGCAATTATTTTTAATAGTCCAAACGTTTAGGGCATTAAAGCGAGCAAGTCTCTATAAAGTCTCCAATTACACCCAGCCGAGAGACTATTCTATTGTCTTAAGTCCAAGCGAGGCTAGTTTTGGCAATTTCAAAGTCTGTAATTATACGGCCGAATGTGAAGAGCTCACAATCTCAGCATCTGGCAGCTGACAAGTTCAAAGTCAAAGGTGAAACAGGTCGAGAGCAAAACCAAAAGTAAGAAAGACGGACGACCGCATTAATTTACGTTTAGTCAGGTGTCATATTTTAAGGGGCGTCACGAATGGCTCAGGTCGGCCGAGCTGTCCAATGGAGTTCGTTGCCTAAGTCTTTCGTTTGCACAAGCCGCGGTGCAAATGTCAGTGAATTTCCCTAGCTTCTTTTGAGTTAGTTGCTGTTGTTGTCGCTCGACATTTACGCAAGTAACAATTGCAACTTTTAGCGTCTCTTAACTCAATCGGCCCAGCCGATTTCTCATTGATGTAGGTCAGTTTTTAGCTTTGTGCTTTGCGAGAAATGCGCGCACCAGCAGCCGGTTTTTCGTTATGTTGCTGTTGTTGTTGTGGTTGTTGTGGTTGTTGTTGTTGTTGTGGTTGCTGCTGTTGGTTTTTGTTTGCTCGCTGATTTTGCTCATATATACGTAGACATTGTGAGGCTCTTTGTTGACGCGAACTCTTTTCGCAACAGTCCAGCGGGCTGTAGACAGCGTACACACACACACACATATTAATCAATTTTTATTTGCGGTTGATTAAATTAATGCAATTGTAGAAGTATTTATTTGTTTTTGGCTTTGCATGGTTCTCTGACATTTATTGGGCTTAATCAATCACGAGAATTGTGTTTGCATAAGGCACAGTTTGGCAGCCACTGTATTGCAGCATTCACTTTCAATGCGGTGTCCATTGTTCGTTCGCCGAGGCTTTTTAACTTTTACCACACAAACGAATAAAAAGTGAACAAAATGAGAAAAAAGCAAACTCAAAATGAAAACGAAAATATATGTCAAGTTCAAGCGGCGCAAATCTTTTTATTGCTCGCTCTCGGGTGCTAAAAGTTAAACCAATAAAAAGCACATTTTTGCCTCATATATTTTTTTTTCGTCATCTAGTTATTTTTCTGCCATTGCGCATGTAATTATCTTTGAAAATTCCCCACTAAAAACATGCCATGTGTGGCGACTGTAAGGTGACCAAGGCTAAGATTTCTAAAAATTGAAGCTAAAACAGTGAGTAAAAATTAGGAGTTCTAAAGCAGAATTCACTACCTTTAGGGCAAGGAGGTGACGCAGGTGGCCCAGGCTGTTGGAAAATAATTTCCCGACTGCGAGACCTCTTCAGCCTCCCTCCGTCGTTTTATCCGCTACTCCTTCATCGATTCGGAAACTATATATCTTCGTATTTCCTGTAACAGATTGCGCAATCACTTGCAGTCTACAAGTATTTCAAATGGAAGACTTGGTATATCTGACACATAATCGAATAATGAGCCACTTTTCCCATTGCAAACTTTGGCTTCAAACTTGTTTCCCATTTCGCGCTTTCATTTGAATATCGAGTTCTTGTATTGCATAATCCAAATCGAACTCAATTAAAGCTCAAACGACTTCGTCTGCGCGCGCGTGTGTGTGTGTGTGGACTTACTTGCATCGAACTGTACGCCTGCTGAGGTGGTGTCCACGAATTCCAGCTCCTCCTGCGGGCTGGCAGCGGGACCGGACGTAGGCAGCGTTGCGGACGAGGCACTTCCGAGTGCGATCGCCGCGACCGTTAGCAGAGTGTAAAGCGCTTGCATATTTGTTGTTGCCTTTTGATGCTGCTTTTGATTTGTCGTTGTTGTCAATTTAGACGACGCTTTTATCACAATTGGCAGTATAACTGAATTTTATTTTGGGTGTGATTTAACACAGGCGCACACACACGTGAAATGTGTGAGTGTGCAATTTTTGCTTGGCTCTTTTTTGCGTAATTTTAAAACCGGCTTCACTTTTATTTGTACGCGGATCTTAGCCGTTTGTTGTTGCTGCCGTTTTCTCGGTTAACTGCAATTGTTGCTGCAACTGCGCACACACACACTCACTCGCAGATACAAACACCTACACACAACTCGCCAATTGCCAAAGATACAAAAAATCCAGCGAGCTATTCCGTTGCCGGCCCGGCGCTTGCAAATCTTCAAATGAGCGCTGCATAAAACTCACGTTTATTTATAGTTTTCAGCTCGACGATTTTTGTTCAGTTTTTCCATGCGCGCGCAGCCGAAACCCAAAAAATATATATGAACTCCCAATTCGAAGGCTTTCGGAGCGCGATCGCTGAGAGTTTTCGAAGCTTCGGCTTGTTGAGGCGTTCGTTCGCTCGCTCGTTGAGAACCTGAACGGCACAGTTTGAAGAGCACTGTACTCGAAATACGCAGTATGTGTTGGCTTAAGGAAGGGCCAACTAAAACGTCTTTCTTCTCTTTGGCGTGACTCATAATCAGACGATTGGAAGATTTAATTCTGCAATGTAGGCTTGTAATTTATTAGAAATATATTTTTATTTTTGTAATTCATTTCATTAAATATTGAACATTATATTTTCATAAAAAAAATCATATTTGTAATATTTTCATTTCTTTTGTCGTATTATTCTTCTTCTGATTTCGTACATCACATATTTATTTTGCCACTAAAAATGTTTATTGCCTCAAACAATATCTTAAAATTGTATTTAATTTGATAAACTCCGATGTGTTATATATATAACATATTTTATTGTTGTGTATTTTTTTTTCATTTAAGTGCTACATTTTTTACAGCATTCTTTTTGCGTTATAGCACAGTGATTTCCTGGATCTTATTCATTCTCCGCACCGATTGCATTATATTAGATTGCAATACACTAATTACCTGAGCTAATGTACATCAGCGACGTGCCTTGAGCTCGATTTATATCGCAGGAATGAGGAAGTTGTCGACAGACCAGGCGCCATGCACACACCTAGCCCATCGCAATTGCATACCAATCCCACTTACAGTTTTGACTGCACCCCAACAGTTGTGAAAGCACTAGGCATGCTAGAGTCGCCTTCATGTGGGAAAATGTTAAATGTAGGTCGGACATAAGTCTTCAGCCATATTTGCTCTTGAAACTCGAAATATTTGAAGCATTATATTTACACAATTTTTGGGTGTCTCTTTTCAAGGCGATCGTTGGGACGTGCAGAGGATTTATGGAGGATTTATGGAAAGCAGCTTGTTGCAGTTCAAGTGCTTCACCATTCATCGACGCGTTCATCGGTCAGCGTCAGATTCGGCAGGTGCGTCATAATCTGTTTTGAGCTGAAAAAGACATACACACGCACACGCACACATACACACACACATATATGCCAATTTTATTATGCTTGGCCAGCACTTGGGGCAGGCGACAGTCGAGCGTGTGCCTTGCATGTCCATTCAGCAAGTGCCCGAAGTACGTATACATCTACATCTGTACCTAAAGCAATGTATAAACGTATAAAATTACATATGCAAGGCACAGCTCACTCACTTGGTGGCTCATTTATAAGCCATACGTACACAAACGAGTGCTGTGTTTATCTATAATAATATTATACAATTTATGACTTAGTTAACACGCCGGGACGGAGGTAAATGCTGCCGAATGGAATATTACCTCAGTTAACTATGATCAAGCATTTTATAAAGTGCATTATTTAAGTCAATTGTCAATTACTTGGCCTCCGAGCGAGCAGTTTCTTACAACTAAAACTTATAATACCCGTACCCGTCATTGACGTAATCTAATCGAAATTCACTTATAGGAGCTTCTCAAACTGTGTTGTAGGCAATGAAAGTATAATTTATATCAAGATGACAATATTATAATAATGACGCATATATAAACTGATGGTTGATTTACGACTCTTAACTAGTTAACGACAGCCCTACAATATTACAATGCATTTTCTAGGGGCCCGACAGCAGATGCTATCGGGCACAACGAAAAATTCAGTTGAGACTCATTAGATTGCCCCTCTCCACGGAAATCTTTAGTAAAAGGCGAAAGATTTATTCGACAACTGAAGAGAAGCCAGAGTGAGGAATGACCCTCGATAGAGTCCTACCTACCCTCATACGTGCTAAAACTGCTTGAGAATTCTAAGGCACACTGCCATGAAAATGCCAGGAATGTCGAGTTAAACAAGGAGGGATGATTCTTGTTCTCAAATGTAACAAATTGCGAATCGATAACACGTTTTGTATGAGCCAAAATTTAGGGAGTTATAAAAGAATTTATGTAATATGTATGTATGTAAATGTAAGTAAGAGTTGGCATAGATTATTGGAGCGGTATCTGTGATGTCTGTCTCGCTGGCATACCTAGTAGTACAGGCTACCTTAAGCATCGAATCGATGCTAGATAGCACTCTTGATAAAGATAAATCTTCTCAATTGAGTTATAAAGTGTTGCATTAGATTGCACGCGAATATAGCAACAATAATAATATATATAAAAACTTCGAGCGCTTGCCGCTGCCAAACAGTTGAAATCTTGCTCAATTTCACTTTAATGCATGCACTTGGCCGGCCTATGAATTAAAATACTTGCAGTCAGAGACCCGTTCTCAAGGCCAGCCTGTCGCGCACTTAACCCCATTAAGCGGGCGCCCTCTCGCAGGGGGCCGTTGCGAAAATTCAGTGCGTATGGCATATAATTTGATGCTCAAACTGGGGCATGAGCAAATCTAAGTAAAAATGAAAACAAAAACCTGTTCCAATGCGCCTCAAAGTAGTGACAAATAATCGCAGGTGCGCATTTTATTGGATGCTGCCTCAATTGATTGGCAATCACAGCTATATAGAACTCGCAAAGTTATCAGCGCGATGCGATAAACCGATCGATGGGCACGTGAAGCAGAGCCCGGTTGACCACACGTAGTATTTGGGGCACCCACGATTGCCGCGTCTCGGGCAATATAATGCCATAGATGTCCCGCCAGTAGTTGTTGGCCACATTCACTGCGAGCTCATCTGTTGGACAAGACACAGTTGAGTTCTCAAGCGTTCGACCCATACATACACACACACACACACACACACACGTACCCAATTCGGGATCCGCAAAGATGCCGTTGGCTTTGATGACCATATCCCGAATTTTCGGATTCAGTTCGATATCCACCAGTCGCAAAAATCGTAGGCCGTCCTTGGTGAATATCTCTGCATCCATGACCGCGCGGTTCTCCACGTCGACTGCGGAGGATATAAATAAATGAATTGTTGAATCGATGCTTCCAAAATTCTAATATGGCTACTCACACAGCGTTACGTTGAAGGTACCCTTAGGCTTCAACTGCAGCGAGTTGACCGTCATGTCCGCCTTGTAATCCCCCAGGATGGTCATCTTGGGCAGGCTCGAGATTAATCGCAGCTTGACCTTCTCGCCAGTCACTTTGACATTTACTTTATCGATTTTATGCTCGGCGAATCCGAAGAGCTTGAGGTTGCGCACCGAAATTCGTCCGCTCATTCCTCCACTTGAGTAGTCAAAGCTCAGACGATCTATGACAAAGGGATCGTAGGGCTCGATGCCGAGCTCGGGGTCGCCATGGCGCAAGCGCGGAATTAGCTCATTTATAATCGTCTTGATGCAATCTCCGGCCTGCTCAGCATCCGCCGGGCACTTCGGCAGGTCATCGCCTACCAGTTTCGAAATGAATTTAGTCACACACTGCGTATGAGCAATTCGGCTCATTGTCGATATACGCACCATTCAGATACTTTGTTTCCGCTGGCGCCGCGCTGGCCCTAGCCAGAAGGGCTATTGTGACTAGAACAATATGCTTCATCCTGTTCAAAAGGATATTTCGGTTATCCTAAACACGATTAATTATAATTCTATTATATATCCAGACAAGTCAACCCAAGTCAACCTGCTGTTAGAATGATCCGCCTTGCACTGAATCGTCCGGGCGCTGCTTGGCGCTATTTAATTCTCTGATAGAGCACGACAAAAACAATATTACAAGTAACGACTGTAATTTAAAGTTAGACGCTTCCACTAAACTAGGAAATTGCACATATAAATCAGCAAACGTTACCGGCACATCGACTTTGACAGATCGCAAACCGGCTCGACTACTAAGATATTATAATGCCAAATCATTATATGGAAAACGATTCAAATAAAACAAAAACAACAACAGTCGCCAACCCGCCAACCCGCTACCAGACTCAACTCTTTGAACTTCGAATGACAATGATATGCATTAATGATTTTCATAATTGCCTACCGGCAGCAGGCACGGCCAGACGGACTCTGCGGTTAACTAATTATACCCTCTAACCATTGAGAGTGGTCTGGATCCTAAAGTCGGCCTCATCGTTGCGTTAACTGACGGTTATCGCTTAGAAACTAAGGAGAGGGTTCCCCCTAACAAGCTAATTGATCTCAAATGTTGCCAATTTGGCTCCTTTGGACACATCGCTTAACGCGCAGATTGTACAAAGTAGCAATGAGCTGCCATAGGGAACTACCAGAAAGTAATATTATTATGTAATTGGACATTTCTGACATAAAATAAAAACAGTAAAATAAAACAAAAGCTATCTATATTTACGTATTATCTATCTTAACTGTCGATCTATCATGGTTTGCGAACTATAATTAGCTTCATTTCATCCTGGAATCTCTTAAAGGACAATTAAATGACTGCATGGCTTTTAAGCCAAAAACTATGTCAGAAATTAAGAAAAAAAGTTTTTAATTTTCTTGATCAAATACAATTTGCACAACATTTCAATAGTTGAATTTTGAAATAAATCTCTTCAGAGATTATCATGTTCCCTTATCGAATTGAATTAAAAAATGAGTTAAATAATAATTATTAAATAATATCTGTAGTAAAACTGGTTTGTAGTAATGACTATTAATGAGGTAAATCGATACTTTTGTTATATTTTTATTGAATACAACTTCAATTGAATGCAACTTTAATCGTCCATTAATCAATCGTAATAGAATATTGGCGCGTGAACAATCGTCTGTATAAATTTAATTTAATGTAAATAAATTATACTCGCATTAGCTTCTTTCGATATTGACGCGTAATGCAGTATAGAACCGGTTAAAATGTTGCATTTTCATTTTCCACTTTCCAGCAGTGAGTTTGCTTTTTCGATTTTCCATTTCAATTTTATTTGCATAGAAAGTAAACAAACAGCAGCAAAAGATATAACCATAATACAATTTAATGGAGACTCTTCCGACTGATAGCCTAGTCCTTGGTAACAATTAGATCGAAGGGCAGAGCAGCAAAGAACTCGTTGGCCATTTTCAGCATGATCGGCTCCCAAGTGGCCATCATTTCGGGCATCATAGCCTGGTAGAGCTGACGCCAATATTGATTGATAAAGTCCAGTATGACGTCATCTAGATCAATGAAATTGTTGGATTACTCGTACAGCGAGACAGAAATGTCTGTCTGTCGGCTCCGACAGAGTGCGGTACTCACTCAGCGCTGGGTCGGGCACCAAGCCGGTGGCATAGATGCGCATGTCTCCCACTTTGGGCTCAGTCTCGAGCTTCGTCAGACGCAGATAGGTGTGACCGTCGCGCTCGTATAGTTCGCCCAAGGCGCGCGTTTTCATGCTGATGTCGGCTGGAAATGTCAAATGTGTAATTAGACGTTGGCCCCGTCCAATTTCGGTGCAAAGCTTACTCAGCGTAATGTTGAAGGTGCCCTTTGGCGTGATCTTCATGTCGTTCAGTTTTATGTCCGCTTTGTACGCTCCCGTTGCCAGCATTTGTGGCAATTGGCTGAGCATATCCAAGCGGATGCGGTTGTTCTTCACGCGGTAGTCCACCTTGTCGATAATGGCCTCGCTCAGGCCGCGCACCTCCACATCCCGCATCGCGATGCGGCCCTGCAGGATGCCCGAGTTGTAGTTGTACGCGCTTTTGCCCAGCACAAAGGGATCCAAGGGCGGTATGTTCAGATCGCTGATGCCATACTTTAGGCGTGGCGTCAGCTCCGTAAAGGCCTGCTTAATGCACTCATTGATCTTGTCGTCCGACTGCCGGCAGGTGGGTATGTCGTCGGCTGTTCGAATTTCGAAATACAATCTCAGTCAACGATCAGTTACATATAGACACACTGACTAAACTAGCACTCATACTTTGGGCCTTGACACACTTGGAAACGCATCTCGTATCGGCCGGCCCGCATCTATGCGCTCTATGCCCAGAACGTGACATTTCATTCGAGAATTCCGCTTTTTGTGAATCGATGTCGCGCATAAATGAGCGTCATCCCCGCCCTCGCCGCCTCCCCCAGCTGGCGGAGCGTAGCGCACAATTTAATTATTGTTCTAGGCTATGTTAGGTATTTTCCAAATGACGAAAACACATTCTGCCGCCGACATTTACTCAGTTGCAAAGCTGCGTCTGAGCATTGACGAAGCGTTTCATTATATGGCGCATATCGCACAGTCGCATCAAGTTTGTCGCTTAAATCTTTCGTACTGAAGGCTTTTCGCAACGGTCGCTGCGAATGGGGAAGGCCGCCTAGCGGAAGTAGCAATGGATAATTGACAGCCACCTGCTCGCAGCCTAACGAATTAAAGCCCGAACGCTTCTGATCTTCACATGTTGAGCATATATCTCTCAAGGCTGCCAGCCATTCTGCCTGTATAAAACATCATCTCTATATAGCCCCACTACTATTTACTGTGAAATAACGAGAGCTGAATCTGTCACGATTGCTATTAAATTTAATATAAACATTTGAATACTAATTTAAAGCACATTTCTTTATATTTGCGCATAAATTGAACTATTTAATCCATGAATTGATAGTTTTCAATGCAATGGGTCAAGAATCGATGTATTACAAAAAAAACTGGATGATTTCGCATTGCTTCAGTTGCTGAAGGTTTCTTAGATAGAGATATCCAAATTTTGGTATGGGTTGATTCAAAGGCATAGACAGGCCTCAACTGCATCCATTTATGCACTTATCACATATTCTTAATCATAAATGTAGCATTATATTAACAAAAAATCCATATAAATCGATCGATAATAATCGATACATCTTCACAGTCGAATTCTTTCACTTTCGCTCACCGACGTTCCCTTTCCCCGATCGACCACTTGCATAATTTGTTTGTGGCTTGATTAATTTTTACTGCTAGCCGAATTTGGCTGTCCACGCTTCATCCCAGTACAGAATACTGCCTGCTCCTCTGCAGTCACTTAATGAATACTAATTATACGATTATATTGACGCGCGCCCGTTTCCAAATTGGGCAGCGTCAATTGTTGAAATCATGACTGACTGAAAGTTGCTGACGAATGCCAATTAATGTTATATTAATATATTTACTAAATTATCAACACGAATTTCGATATCAGCCAGATACTTGCATACCTTCCCTTAGCGTTCACAATGATAATTCTTCCCATTGCAGCGGTATTTTTGATAGTGTATGAGGCGCAAGCAGGTAAAAAATTACACGAATGGCTTTTCTATACAATTGAGACAATATTGCATGTTTCACACGACTTCTGATTGCGGATATAATTTTACTGCAATTACTATTATTTATCTGCTAATTTTACAATTTTGTTGCTCCATTACAAACCTATATAGATATATACCTTTTTATATGTTCACTTTCATTGTGAGAACGAAGTGTGACTGAGGCTATTGACAATACTCTTTGGGACCAGCTTTTGCTGTTTGCAATTGGCTCGGCGTTTTAACGGGTTTCAAATTGTTTACTTGACACTTAATGAAGTCAAGAACGAGCGCCCTTTTGTAGGGGTTGGACTATATGCGAGGAAAGGGTCAACATTTTGGAGATCGAACTAGTCCAAAGGCTTCGATCGACTCTCTCGTGTACTCACCCAATTTCATGATGGGCTTAAACTCGATGGGTGCCAATAAAATACTCTCATCCGCAGCGAAACTCGCACCTAGAACAGTGCATAAGATTAGAGCACTTACGGCTGTTGCCATGTTTCCTCTTAGAATATGAATTGTTTATCAATTTGATTATTGAACACGCAAATTTCACTTTCGTTTGGGGCTGCAGGTAGGCAGATAAATGGATAGCACGGCAGCACAACCCCGACTCATGCAAATGCGAAGAGACATCTGAGACCTACGACCGCCGACTAGCTCGTATTTATGGGGGAGATAGAGAGTAAACGCAACGCCATAATAGGCACCCACAGCCGGGAGCTGTTCACCGGGATCGTACCAGGGGTTGGCCCAGGGGAGAGTCGGGGCAGAATCGCCAGTAAAACGAAAACAGCAGCGGTAGCTAATGACGACGCCGCCGCCGCCGAGTAAAGTCAGTACGAAGCGAAATACAAACGACTTTATTAAATACCCTAGACAAAAGTCGTGCCCAGCCAGAGCCGGCTCAACTACCGGCAGCTGTCCGATTCCGATGTGCTCCAAGCCGCTTGATGCTTCCTCGTTGCACTGATTATTGGCTGTGGCAGTGCGCATGTGTTGCCCAGCCAGCCGTAAAGCAGCGCCTGACACTTGGCCATATGCAGTATCGCTTAAGACGATCTTCCACGGCCCTACTCCTACGCCCCCGCCGCAATCGAATAAATATATACGGATGCTATTCATCGGGTTCTCAATCTCTGTGCAAAATGAAAGCCCATTTGGTAATTACAGCTTGTCACTCAAAGCGCTTTTCCTACAACTGCTGTTTACACTATGCTGCAAAAGCTCAGATCGCGAACTTCTTAAGCCGGTTTATAGGAGAGATATGGGAGCGAGAAGGGCGAGAAAGATGGCAAGAGATTTGTCGTGTTACTCAAATCTTAGTTATAAGAAGTACCTAACATACCTAACATTCTATTATATTGTATTATGTATTAGATTCCATTGTTTAGAAATGTATTTCCAGCAATCCAAACAATCCCTGCCTGACTCCACTGATCATCTAATGGCCATTCAGATAAACAGAACCAGGATAGAGTATTTTCAAGTTCAAAAGATACTCATTTTTCGATTCGCATAACAGCTTACTTATAATAGTCTGCTGCGGAACCAATCTGCAATTTAAAAGATATTTTTTCATACACGCTGGAAATCTTGTGTACAGCTTGATCGAGCGGACTATCCATTTTAGAAAAAGCCACTTGAAATCTTATGGAATGACTCTGCATATCGGCAATAATTAAATTAGCTTAAATTAACAACAACAATGACATTGCAATATGCCCATATATAGACCCATGGTGGACTGATGAGACCAAGAGTTAATGTATATATTAATAAATGATGTATGAACTAGATCCCATTGCGCTCTATCTTGTTTACACGTGATCTTATGGAAATGCCCAGATTAAGCTGGCTAGTGAGAAACTGCGATTAGGAACGTGTAAGAGATTTGAATAATCATATTGAAGGCTGTACAGGTTATAGTCGAGCCTGTTTTTATTAGAATTTTCATTAGTTCAGGCCTACAATGTTACGGAGTGGCTGAGACTTCTTATCTTGCGCTTAAATAGAAATAGAAATAGAATTAGAATCTTGTGTTCTCGAAGCTGACCGGTTTCTGCACCATTCGCATATCACCAGAGCAGGTCCATTTATCTGGACTTTGGGTCTCTCAGACAGAGCCCGACCCACTTATCAGCTAGCGTAATGAGAGCTGGGCACGTCCGAGTCTGCCTTTTGCAATCCGCTCAAAAGTCAGTGGAAGACAAGACAGAAGAACGGACGGACCAGGAAGGCGGATTCTAAGAAACGAGGATTGTAAAAAGAGAAGAGCAAAACAAACCAGCTCGACAATATCTTATCAATAGTTCGGCTCAGCACACAGGCAGAGTCTTTGCCCAGACAAATGAGCCGCAAATGCTGCGAGTAAAGCCGAAAATTGAACAATTCAAAGGGAATCGAAAAGAAAACACATGGCACAGCCTCACACAACAATGCGACAATGCCAAAAAAAACACACACACACACACAAACACACTCACACGCGTGCAGAGCAGAATATAAAAGAATTGAAAAGAAAATTATCTGGGTGCGGAACAAACGCAAATTGAATGAAAGCCAAACAAGACGCGCGCATTTTGCCACCTAGGGAGCTGGACAAATACACAAACAATCAAATCTGCCTTGAGCCGATAGCCAGTGGCAGATGAGTGTCTGAGTGTCTGAGGGCCTGGGTGCCCAGGCCAGAAGGCCTGGTCACACTCAAGCACGCAAGAACAAGCAGGCACGCACAAAGGGCTTATCAGGCAGGCGGCGCATGCGCGAATCCCAACCGCGGCAGGACGAGCCGCAGCGGAGCGTGCGCAGGTCATCAGCTGATTTTATGGCCTTGTTTTCGTTTTGCAAAAATGTATGGCCTCTGGCAATTTGTGTAAACAAGATCATAAACGAGCGTGGATTAGAATGCGGTCCAGTGATAAGAGTCTGCTGAGTCAACAATCTAACCATATATAAGCTAGAGGCATGCCGGTCCAGGACAACAGTCAGCGAAGCGACGACAAGCTCAGCGCATCACTATCACTATCATCATCATCATCATCATTATCAGAAATGGCTCTTATCATGCTCGGCAGCAATCCAATCAGCTATCGGCACAAGAAGTTCGATCTGCGGAGGCCACGCAACGACGAGGTGGAGCTGCAAATCAAGGAGGAGCTGCTGGCCCGGATTGGTACGCCCGATATGGAGGACACCAGCAGCCAGTGCTCCAGCGAGCTGTCGTTGCCCAAGCGTAGACGTCTCAACAGCACTATGTGCGATGGCTCCGAGTCCGTCTCGTCTTCCAGCTCCCTGCCGTCATCGATCAGCCCGGAGGCGCTGAGGGATATCTGCAAGTATCACGGCAATATGGTGAGAAAATTTCCAAAGAAGGAGCGCTCGCCTAAAGATCAGGACAGGCGCAACAAGAACACAATCGCCTGCCGCATGAGCCGGCGCGTCAAGAAGCTCGAGCATCTGGCCATCGAGGAGCAGTACAAGGAGTTCACGGAGCAGCACCTCAAGATCGTCGAGCAGAGCATGCGGGCCACGGCCTACTTCAACCACCTCAATCAGCTGATCAAGCACGATCGACCCAACTGCACTTCAACAACACCTGTGCCCATGCCCGTCAAAAACTTCAGCATAGACTATTTAATCAACGGCATCAAAGGGGAGTAGCGGGAGAAGGGAATAGGTAAATATTCGTCGAATCACCGTGTGATGAGCAAATGCCCGAGATCTGGGGCATTCAATCAAGCTTTATTAACGATTAATTAATTTTAACTGTACATAATACTTTTAAGAATAACTGTAACTTTTTTTGAAAATCTAAATATTAGAAATATTTGAAGTAATTAACACGCTAAGTACCTCCAATTAAATAAATTATTATTATTATTATCAACTAATAACGGTTAGCACTGATTTGGGCAGAGAAAGAGAAGTAAACTCTGCTGCCGCCTCTCCAACCATCAGCCTGGCCTATGTATATATTATGTTGTATACATCGAAGCTTTCAGTTGTTTAAATTACAAGTATATCTGCCAAGCTATATATCTTTAAGCCTTTCATAGAATTTTTTCAGTCCAATCATGTGGAATGGAAAACGTTCTCAATGGAAGACTTCTCTCTCCTGAGGGAATTCGAAGAGCTCGTATCAAATAGCTATAGAGCTATAGACATTCAAATAGTTGGCCAAAGCGTAAGAGCAGATATCTGTAAGCCCTTTGTGGGCAAATTGAAGTCGACCTCCTAGTTGCAGTTGCGAGTGGTTCCTTTCGCAATGTGCAGCCAGGCGGAAAATCAGTTATCCACCAGGTAATGTTCGCTCTTCAAATAAGCAGGTACTCCATAAGGAAGTTCCCATGTGAACTGCCCAGCAGCAAATGTAATGCACGACCAAATGTCTGGCTGAATGAGCCGAAATGCAGTCAACTGTGCCGTCTGTGGCAACAACTGATAGTTGAATAAAACCGTGCTTGAGTTAGTTAATTAAGCTTGGTTATTCATGTTGAGTTGCAGTCGCGGCCCCTCCGCCTGGCCATTAACTCTTTGGCTTTTAATTTTCGACATTGCGCAACGGCCGGGCAGCTAATTACTTTTAATTTTCATTGAAGGCCATTGGATAATGCGCCGAAGCCACTTCCTATGGAGCTGGAAAATCCAAAGGCAACCCACTTTGGCAGTACTCAAGCACACACACGCACACACTCACACACACACACAGTCGCAAGCAGCATTTGAGTCGCATGCAAAATATTTTCGTAGTTTGTGTTAATTGTTGCTCTTGTTGCTGCGCTCGTGTT